>VYZP01067243.1:7474-19403 GCA_013400635.1 Hypocryptadius cinnamomeus
AATATACCTTTATATAATATGTACCTTTATATATTTATATGTTATTATTTTAAATATATTTTAATAATTTCATTATTATTTTTATTATATATTAATTGCTTCTCTCCTGATCTGTCTTTTGAAGGGTTGTAGGACAAAAGTAAAGGGGGAAAAGGTGACACTCTTCGTGGTGAATGAAATCCTGCTTTTGAACCCCCTTCCCTGTACAATGTGAGCTCAGAATCCCTACAGAGAAGAAAATACGAGTTCCTGGAAACTTGTGTAAAACCATTGCTCAGAATTCTACTATTTTTCTTGGTGGCAGAACTATTTCATTAATGTCCTCATGAAATGAATGTTGCCATTAATTAACAATGTAATTACTGTAAAAAATCAGCTGCAGCCATGGCCCTTGATCTTGCAGGCAGTTATAAATGTCTTATCTTTACTCTTCTGAGCATTAACTTCAGCAGAAATATTTTTTGCTGGGGAAGTTGACCAAGTTGTTTGAGGGTCCAGGGAGTCATGATCTGATGATAACCAGAGAGCTGCAGGCCAGGAATTTCACAGCCTGAGTGGAACAGAAGCACTGTCTTTTTTTCTTTCTTTTTTCTTTTTCTTGGTTTTTTTTTTTTTCCTTTGTGCTGCATTTTTACAGCTGCTCAGCTGAGTTGAGTTAAAGAAAATATCTCATCAATGCATTTTTTTCTTCACATTTTTTGCCACATGCTCCCCAAGCCTGGTCAAGATGGATTTCTGGTTCTGTATTTTTTTGCTATAAGGGTGCTGGGGTTTCTTATTCCTCTTTTTTTCCTTTGGTTTATCCTTTCCTCCTCTGTATCAGATTTCTTTTCTCAAACACTTCTTTAGGCAGGCTCATGGTTCTTGCACAACTCCTGTTTTGTATAGGAAATTTAAAAGGAAACAATTATCCCTGGTTCTGAGTGCATCCTGTAAAACACACAAATGCACAATGTTCACCCAAGAGAGAAGTATAAATCTGTGCTCAAACTTTTATCCTTTACCTACCTGAAAACATCTCTTTTCTCCCTGTGTACTTTTTCTGTGGAAAATATTGCCTCTCCCCACAAGCCTGCCTTGACTTGTAATTTAAGACCTTGTAGTAGAAATCCTACTAGTTCTGTATGTCCTTGCCCTCTTTGCCAGTTTTATTCTCATGAGATATATCAGAGGAAATTCATGAATAAAGATGGAATGAAGTAGAGCTCAAAAGCAAAGACACATCTTATATTCACATGAGAGACTTGAAAATTAGAATGCATTATTTTTTTCTTAATATTTTTTTAACAACCTCCTAAATATGTCTACATTGGTTTTGTCTATTAGGATTCAGCTTGATTCTGAGTTACTACTTTTACAATCAAAAGTTGCCCAGGAAAAGAAGGATTTCAACAAGGAGCCTGGAAAGGTAAGAAAGATATATCTATTCTGGCTCAGAGCTTTTACTACTGAGGCCATGGGCTAATGTTGAAGGACTTGAGAGGCATTGAGAGGTCTGATGAGCTTGGAGGAGAGGTTTTGTGTGCTGGGATGCAAGGGAAGAGAGGGTGATGAGGTTGGGATGTTGATTTGGGAGGGACTAAATGCGCAGTAAGAGCATGGGGCAGACAGATGGATGTGGGAGGGTTGTCAGCAGGGCTGAGGTCGGGTTCCTGGTCTGGAAAGTTGAGTGTGCAATTTCAGAGTCCTCCTGGCTGACTTGCTCCATGCTTTTTTTGTTATTATTGACTTTCACTGTGGGGGAAAATCTAAATCTGGTGGGGGCTCTACACTCATCTGTCCACGGGGGCTCTCCCAGCTGTGTCCACAGCCCCTCCTCCAGCAGGGTACACAGCAAACGAGGCTGGGCCATTGACAACTCTGCCATGCTGGGACTGGGCAGCACGAGCTGGGAGCCACATTCTCCCCATCCCATGGCCACTCCACCTGCTCTTCTGCAGCATTCACAGTGACCCCAGTCACCCATTATCCTGTTTCCTGTGTCTCTTTCATTTTCCTGCACCTACCCTGTCCTGGGTTCCAAGGTGTGGGTGGGGATGTGTGTTCTGTTCCCATCTGTCAGAGGTGGGGCAGTTATCCTCTGTTCATTGGGCAGTTTTTTCTTTATCTCTCCCACAACCAATCTTCNGAGGACATTGCCTCCACTGATATTGCATGCCTACCATCCCTTCCTTCATTGTCAAGCCTTCCCCATTTTAGGCACTGGTCAAAGTTTTCTCTGAATTATTGTAGTAAAACTGTTGGAGTGAGTGATGGTGGTCAAGACATCCCCCAAGGCTGCTGACTGTCACTGTTCCTTAGGACAATGAGGAGCTTCCTTCTCAAGGAAAGTAGGCCACTGAAATGCTGAATGTGAACTGCGCAGCTTTCGAAGATTCCAAGAGCTCCTTTGGTCTGCAGCAGATGCTCTGTCCCCAGGGGAATTGTCTGGCTCCTGGTCACCAGTCTGATCTGAGACAGGATAAATCAGATGCCAGGAGAGCAGGAAATATTCTCTGTGCATGTCTGACCTTAGAAAGGTGGATTTACAGCCGGCCTTGAGGATTGTTCTCATTCTGCTGGTGGAGAGGTTGTGCTCCCACATCACAAAGGACAGCCGTGGTCCTGTAATTCCTCAAGCCTCCCTAAAAATCAGGGCTGAGGCTGTCACTGCTGAGCAAACCATTGTGCTGGATTCATTCTCATGCTCTTTCTGGCACCTGAGCTAAGCAGAACATACAAAAGAGATGCCAAATATACCTCGATACTTTCCTACTCTGTCTTTCCCTTAATATGATCCATTCTAAATGAGACTGTTATCAGAGGATTGCTCATTCTTTTGTGTCCTGAACAGAACTAGGTATAAAAAGTAAGAGTAACTGTTTATTTTCACTCAGTGACACACTGGTAACACTTTCTCCTTTTTTAAGTTTTCCTACTTTGCTTTATTTCATCCTATTTTGATGAAACAACTGAAGTTGCTTCCTTTTCGCCTCCATTTTCTTTCAGGGTTTTCAGTATTTCTTGCACTTGCCCTCCACTATTTTCATCTGCAAAATGCCTCAGTCTGCATGCTGTGTTATGGAGGTGATGTGTGTGAGGGGAATAAATTCTTTTGTAGGAACCATGTCAGATCATTCTTCTCTGTTTGGAGCATTAGAGTGATGCAAAATATCAAAGTAGTTCACAGAAATGAGACTCAGCTCACCTTTCTCTGCCTTCCTCACACACCTGTTTCTACCAAGGGAGCCATTTCCTCTGTTCTCCATATTTTACTTTTTTTTCCCATTTTTTATGCTGATTTTTTTGCTACAGTCTTTTATTTAAAAAAAAAAAAATTAAAGCTTGTGAGAATATCCAAGCATCTACACTTTGAGTTTATCTGATGTTTCTAGCCTTTGATCACAGGAGTGGATATGACAGGTTTACCCAAGTTCAGAGTCTCAGAAGGAACAAAAACAGGTAGTGCAGCACTTGACATTGAAGTCCTGCTCAGAAATGAGTTCAGAGTCCTGTGTTGCTTCACATCCTGGGCCCAGTTTCATTCCTTTGCTTGGCTTTATTTCCTGGGTATCATCCTGTCTCTCTGTTTCCCAAGTGTCCCAGCCTGCATAGGTTGCCCCTGTCCTCCCTTTCTGTGCTTTACCTACTGCAGCAAAACAGAAGGGATGTATTTTTCCACTGAAAAGTCATTTCACTTGTGGCTTGTGTTTCTTTGGCCTTAACCAAGATGAGAGTCCACTATGCTGAGAGATGCACATACATCAAATTAAACTTTTTTTTGGCCAGAGCTACTCGTGATTACATTTAAGTGCTCATCAGGAATAGGTGAGTGAAGTTCAAATCAGCTTCATTTCCCAAAATAGCTGTGCTGGGTAAGGCTCAGAGCTGGTCCTACCAGGATCCTGTCTTCTGCAGTGATCAATAGTCCTCCTTGGAGAAGTAATGCAAGAACAGTCAAATATAGAATGACCCTTCTTCTGTATAATCTCCATGACAAATGGAGTGTCAGGAGCTTCTCTGGATGAGGATGATATCTGCATTTTAATAGCTTTTGATGGAATTTTATGCTATGCTGGATCTTCACTGCAATATTCTCCTATCACTGATTGATTCTTTTAGCTCACATATACATTTATCCTCCCTAATAACTTACATAATTTATTTAATAAGGACAAGAATTCTCCTGTTTTAAACCTGCTGTCTCAAAAGTTTATTGGCATCCTGCACTTCTTGTGTTATGAGAAACAGTAACTCATCTCTTCAACTCCTCCAGCAAAGGTGTGTGTGATTTTTACACCTTTAATCTGTCCCTTCAACTGCCTCTTTTTCAGGCTGAGCCAAAACAGCTTGGAAAAATCACCCTTGATAATTGCTACCCATGCTCAGACTGAATAGGATAATGATTCCTGTTAGTTTGCAAGAGGTCTGGCCTCATACTGGAATTAATCTGTTTTTTCCTGAAGGACTCAGGTGATAGGACAGAACAAATGCTTGTCATGTCTGCAGATGACAAACATGATAAGAGTGGGAGCACCCTCTGCAGGGCAGATTTAGAATTAAGAATTATTTTAGCAAGCCAGAAAAATAATTTAAGGGAAAAAAGGTTCATAATAATTTTTTAAAATCCGTGTTTTCGCATTTAGGTAGAAGCAGTTGTTTGTGCAAATCCATCATGAGGGAGGTATTTAAGCAGAGATAAACAGAATTAAAGCTGAAAAGTTGAGCAACAAAGTCAACAAAGATTTTCAGCAATGAAAAAGGCAACAGTCAGAGCAGTGTGTGTGAAAAGGCGGCCTGGCAAGGTTTGAGGTGTGTGTTCTCACCTGCAGCTTTGGTATAGGACACACCTGGAGTTTAAAGGAGGATGCAGATTATTTTGAGATTGAAGAGGAATTCAGTAAAGATGATGAAAAAAAGGTTCAAGAAATGTTCAACTTTTCCATTTAAAAGAGGTAAATCTAAGAGAAGGCATGGTACAATCTATCAAATAAATAAAAATTCCTAGCAAGACAGTAAGCTTTTCTCCTTGCCCACTTTTTCAGACAAATAACTAGGAACAGAACAGATTTAACAGAAGAAGAAGGCCCTTAGAAAGCACTGACAGCACACAGAGGGAGGCCCTGGAATCAAACTGGAATCAGTTGTCTGAGTTTTGCAGAGACAGAGTATTTCTGCCACCAGGGTTTTTAAGGACAAATCAAACATCTGTCAGGGGTTCTTACGTCTAATTGATTCTGCTGTACAGCAGAGATGGACTGAGATGACCTTTTGAGATTACTTTCAGTATTCTTTCTTCTACTGTAAAAAGAAGGAGAATTAAACCTAAGCAGGCTAATCTTGGAAGAAACCAAGAGAGAAATAAAAGAGAAGTATACAAAACTTAAAAAAAACCCAAAAAACGAAGACCAAAAAAAAAAAAAAACCAAAAAAACCCCAGAAAAAACACCAAACAAAAAGAAAGGAGACTGGTTAAGCCAATCAGTTACTGACAGACCCTGCTTTTATTCATAACAGCCTAAGTCTAATGTTCAGTCATTACACTGTCTAAAAACCCTTTCTCTGCTTTGCAGAAAAGAGAGATGAAGTTTGGAAGGAAACAAAGAGGAGTATCCAAGGGCAAGGCACCTGCCTGAGGCATAATCAATATCCTGTGTCTGGTGCTTTCAGGGATTGTAGGAAAAGGCCTGGGATGCAGCTGAGGTGTGGAATGGGCTGTGAAATGTGGAATTTATGGTTTGAAATGATTCTGTACATCTTTCAGGCCCTTGACTATCAGCTCTAGCTGATCATACCTGTCTGGAAACAAGATGAAATTTAGCTGGGTGCTGGTAGAGCTGATCCAACATTATTGAGTCAACACGATTTTGTGGGAGCAAAAGAGGAAAAGTTTCCCTGCTTGAGCATGACCTGTGCTGCTCTGGCTGTTCTCACCCATTTTATTTGGTGCCATAGACATGAGTGGTTTGTGTTGGTTTTGGAAACTCCTAAAATTTGTTCAACAGGGTGAAATGGATGATGCTGTTGAAAGAAAAACTGTCTTTTTAATGTCAGAGGAATACATTAACCTTTGTATTTCCTTAAGCAAAAACTCATTTTATTCTTCCTGATCTCTCTAGAAATAGTGAAACTCTTTGGGAAATATTTAGAAAACTGTGGTAATATTCAGTTGTAATTATTTTTTTCACAGAGCACTAATAAAAGAAGATATTTTTGCAGTGAACTCAAGCTAACAATAGGCAAAAGCCTGAATGACCTGACAGTGCTTCATGGTAACATGTTAATAACTACTTCAAAACAAAAAAAAAAAACAACCCTGACTTTTTTTCTTTTTAAGAGGACGTTTTTAAGAATATCTTTCAGTCTTTTTTTTGGGGGGCACAGCAATACAGCAATCTACCCCATTTTAACTCTTAACTCTGTTGTAAATCTTCTCAAGGGATGGTCAGAGGAGATCTTTATTCAAAAGATGAACTTAAATTTTCTGGTGTACTGATTTGCATAAATTTATTTCACTTGCCATGTAAAAAACAAAATTGAATTTTGCAAAGAAGGCACTACTGTCTTTGGAGCCATATGAGGAAAATTATTAAACATGTGTTTTCTAGAAATTTACAAAATCTTGGCTATAAAAACAATTTTTCCTGATATTATTCCCTTTGTTGATTTGATACTCAAGCTTTCCTTAAATCTCTACCTCATAATGTTCTTGCTGTTCTCATTCAGCTCATCAGCCTTGCAATCTTTTTCCAGTTGGGTGTGGCTTTAATTTTTAACAGGAATTCAAATAAATGATCAAGTAAGTTTTTTCACTAATTATCTTGTCAGAAAAGCAAACTTTGGGGTTTTTTGTGCAAGGATTAGGTACTTGAAAAGGTTCCTGCTGAGCTACAGGTCTGGTGGCCAGTCAAGCTGTGGGAAAACAAGATAAGCAAAACAAGTTTCTTAACATTTTGTGAGGGGCTTTTTCATTTTAAGAAAAAAAATAAAATACTTTGTGTCACTACACGAGTATCTGGAAAATGAGTGGGAAATACTGAACACAGTGCCAGCTCTAACAATAAACATTCAGCAATGAGAGGGAAAGATCAGTGGTTTTTATAGCAGGCTACAATACAAGTTGGAAGGACTGGATACTCTGGATGTCAAAAAATCCTGAATGGGTGATCACTGTGAGATATACTGAACTTTTTTATTTTTCCACACTTCTTTTTTTCCTTCTAAATCCCAGAATATATTAATCCTTAGCTGGTTTCATCAGGCACTGTAGTGATGGAACAAGGGGGAATGGCTTCAAACTGAAAGAAGGTTTAGGTTGGATTAAGGTTAAGGAGGAATTCTTCCCTGTGAGGGTGGGCAGGCCCTGGCACAGGGTGCCCACAGAAGCTGTGGCTGCCCCATCCCTGGCAGTGTTCCAGGCCAGCTTGGATGGGCCTTGGAGCAACCTGGGATAGTGGAATATGGCCCTGCCCATGGCAGGGGGTGGAGACTGGATGGTTTTTTAGTCCCTTTCAATCCATACTATTCTGTGATTCTCTGAATCTGTAAAACACAGGCAGTGTGTCCAGTCTTTCTGCTGCACATTGAGACAATAAATGGTCTCATTCTCCAGGCAGCACTGACAGAACCAGAGGACACAGTCTCAAGCTGCACCAAGGGAAATGCAGGTTGGATATCAGGAAAAAGTTTTTTACAGAAAGAGTGATAAAGTTCTGGAATGCTCTGCCCAGGGAGGTGGTGGAGTCACCATCCCTGGGTGTGTTTAACAAAGCCTGGATGTGGCACTGGGTGCCAGGGTTCAGTTGAGGTGTTGGGGCTGAGTTGGACTGGATGATCTTGAAGGTCTCTTCCAACCTGGTGATTCTGTGAATTCTATGAAGAACCAGAAATGCCTTAAGGCATTCCTTAACTTCCTTCATCATCCTTAACTTCCACTTCCTGAAGAGCTGTGGTAATAGCAATGAGGGAGGGGGTTGTAAAATAGTCTGAGCATCACTGATCTTCCCAGAACTGTGTGTCTGCTTTTCCACAAAGGATAAATAAAACTATCAGACTTCAACTCCTGCAGCTTGTGGCTGGCTGGTTATCACTGCAGGACTGTGGGTAATTAATGATTGTTCTTTAAAATTTTTGTGTGAGCAATTTGTACTGCTGTTTCTGTGGCTGCCATTATATACATAGAGAGAGATATAAAATTATTTTAATGCTACTGGGAGAAGATGATAAAAGACTTCATTAATTTGTATTTCACATTCTAGATTTTGCTGAAGGCTAAAGCACTGGAGTCCAGCAGAAAGGTCAGTGGTTGGGGTGCCAGGCAAGGTCCATGGGGTGCAGTGCCCTCCTATAACCTTTGCTTTTAATAGAATCCCTCATTCTGCTTTCAAAATCAACACACTGTTTTGCAGACCTAGAAAAATATGTACTCGTTACCTGGGACTTGTTGTCTTTTTAAAAATAAGATCCAGGACAATATTTAAACCCAACATCCAGCATAACATTTAAGCCAAATACACATAGTCCACACAAAAATACAAATGAAGGAGTAAAATCCTTAGATGTGGTATTTTAACATGAATTTTAATCCCATACTTTTAGAACTCTCCTCTAGATCACAGTGTCTGCAAATTAAACATTGTACACAGCAGTACAGACAGTATTTAAGATCAATTACTTCCTCAATCCCTAAATAAAACCTCACTTCTGCATGCAAGAGTGAGTTTGTTTGCACACAATTTATAGGTGCAGTGAACCTGTCAAGTGGCATTTCACATGAAAATAAAAAACTCACATAAAGCTACGAGGAAAGGTGAATCAGATATAATAAAAGCAAACCTTCCATGGAGGAGAGTGACAGCTCGAGGCAGCCTGGCTGAGGTGACACCTTTCAAAGCCTCTGAGCTGCTGGCAGGCTCTGTCCTTAGCAGTGCTGGCAGGTGATAGAATGAAAAAAGCATTATTGTCACAGATATATAGAAATATGCACTGTGACAGCCAGTGATCCATACAATGGAAAGAGTTTAATTTGAGAGGATTATCTTACTTTTGGTTCTGGTTTTGGCCCTTCAGCACTGCCTTGTGTCTTCCTCTAGACTCTCTACAGCATCAAGTCTTGGTGACCAACACTAATCCAATTCCCCAAAAAAGAAAATCTTTAATCTGATCTATTTAATGCTCTCCAGGAAGATCTCCATATATGAAGCACACAGAGCATAAACTCTGCCTTACAGAGAATTTTACAGTGCATTTCTTCTTCTTTTACAGTGCATTTCTTCTCCAGCAGTCAGACTCAAACACGATGAGGAATCATGCACATGTTTTATCTTGTGCTGGAAGGAAGAAGACAGTCTGTTTCCACTGGTGGGGAACAGAAGCTAGAGTATGTGATGAAAAAATGAAGTTCTCTGGTATATTCAAGCTCTATTTTTTTTATTAAAGTCTATTGAAAACCAGGCTCTATTGTTTTATTCAAATATCGTGTTAGGAAATGAACAATACACAAGCAAACCATTGTACTAGGATGTGTCACAAGCTTTTTACACAGATTCACAGTGATAAAGAGATAAAAAGACTTTGCTTTTCATCTATACCAGATACTTAGGAAGAATACAAAGTGCAGCTTTTTAATATTATACAGTCTCACCCAGAGGTGTTTCACCAGAAGTCTGGCACATAAACAACTTCCTTTTTGAAAACAGAAGTTTCCAAAGCGTGACAAGCACTAAAATTGCTTCATCCAGATCACTGGGACAGAGTTGTTGGCACAGGCTCCTTTCAGTGTCCATTCCCACCTTCAGAGAGGATCCGTGAGGGCTCTGTGTACTTTGCTGTCATCAGGTAGAAGAGGGCAGGGGCAGGTACCAAAGCAAGCAAAGGCAGGTCCTGCTCAAGCTTATCCAGTTTGGAAATGGAGATGATTCCATAGGCATGGAGTAACCAGTGGCTGAAGAGGACAACGAGCCTTTTCTTCCTCACGAGCAGATCCTTGAAAAACTTGCAAAATAAACACAATTTCCTGTTAGCATTCAGCCTGTTAGCCAGCACCTGACATTTAAGAGGTGTGACAGGTAGAGCACAAAAACCAAGTGAAGCCTCCTGGGTTTGAGCCCTCCCAGCACACACCCAGCTTCTCAGTGCACCATCAGAGGGAATTCTCACATGAGATTCCTCCAGCCAAGAGGGGAAGGGATACAGGAAAAGGCTTAAATGTAAAATACACCAGTGAGAAAAGGCAAGAGACAAAGTGGTCTCTGCTCAGTCAAGTCTTTTTTACTCTTTTAACACAGGAAACATGTTTACCCACCTCCACTTCAGAAGCAGACATGTACACAGCCAGTGTAACCAAAGAGAGCACCAGGATGATGTATGGGAAGGCATAATCTAAAGACAAACATGCAGCACGTTAGCAGGCAAAAAGTGGCACAGCTTATCCTTCAGCAGAGAGTTTTTCCACAGGTGTGAAGCAAACTGAGCTGCTCTAGCTGCCTCTTAGCATGGCACCACACAAGCACAGCAGTGAGGGTCAGCCAAGCACAACCTGCAGCTCTTCTCTCTGAGGTTTTCTGCTCTTTCTCAGTGGAGTTACTCAACACTTACACCACAAATTGAAAAATGATAATGAGAAAAGTAGTCAGGCTGAGTGGGGATTTTGTGGCACCTCTCCAAATGTGACAATGCTGGAAGCTAAACCAAAAATAACCAATCTTCCCAAATTAACACTAAAATCCATCTCCAAAATCACACAAACTCCGCCTTAGCAAAAAGTGGAACTAGCTCACTCTGAAGTACTTTCCTCTCCCACCCCCTCTCCTCCTTTTTTGGGAAAGGGACAGTCTCTAGCAGCACTGGCTGAGGCAAAGCAGTGTTGGTCAGGGGCCTGGTGAGGACAGAGCTCCTAGTGAGCAACCTTTTCAGGTGAAACTCTTCAAAATAACCCTAAACAATATCCTTATTCCCAAAGCAGGAAGTGTCCCTTCCTTCTGTCCCTTAAGTCCTTTCTTAGTGTGCATTGATAGGTGTGTTCAGGAGGGTTTTTGGGAGAGAACTCACAGAGGAGGCCTCCTCCCACGGCCTGCAGCACGGTGAGGATGGGGAAGAAGTAGAGTGCTGCATAAATGCTTTTAAATCTGTCAGACCTCCCCAAACCACAGGCAATCTTCTTAACCAGGAGAGGCCTCAGCAGCATCATCAACACGAGACAGAAGGCATAATAGATAAACACAATGGTGTACCTGGAGAAAAAGAAAAATTCCTTAAAATGTGCAGTTTTCTCATAGAGATTCAAGTCACAAACAAGGAATTTGGGGCTAGTCAGTGAACTCTAAAGACTTTATGGGTTAAAGGTTTAAACACAGAATGATGGGCTCATTTTTCCTTAGGGGAAACAGTCAAGGTGCTTCCCTTCCAAGGAAAGGAAAACAAAAAGAAAAAAACAAGTTTTAAGCTACATATTGACCGGCTTAAATGGGGAAATTCAGGTTGGACATCAGGAGGAATTTATTCACAGAAAGGGTGACCAGATACTGGAATGAGCTGTCCAGGGAGATGATGGAGTCACCATCCCTAGAGATGTTTAAGGAAAGACTGGAATTGGCACTCAGTGCCATGGTGGTGCTGGGCTATAGGCTGGACTCAATCATCCCAGAGATCTTTTCCAACTAAATTGATTGTGAGATAGCCTGGGCTATGCCACTTCCTTTGATTACTCAGAAAGTCATTAAGTGTTGCTAAATCTATGTAAAACAGCTCAATGCATGAAAGATTCAGAGGATTGACTGCCACTGACCTGAACACTTTTGGCAGCTTGGAGGAGAGGTAGGGGGGTACACACTGACAGGGGACAGAGATTCACAGGAGGCACACACACTGACAGGGGGACACACACTGACAGGGGGACACACACTGACGGGGGGCACACACTGCGCGAGGGGGAAAAACTCACAGGAGGGCA
>VYZP01067244.1:0-16352 GCA_013400635.1 Hypocryptadius cinnamomeus
AGGGCGCGGGGCCGCGGAGCGCGGGGCGCTGCTGCCCCCTGCCGGGCAGCGCCCGCCAAGCTCCCGTCGTCCTGCGCCGCGGGCCCGGCCTGTGAGGGACGGCGTGCGCGGCCCTGCCGCCCTTGGGTGCTGCCCGCTGCCTCCTCTCGCCCCCCTCGGGGCCTGTCCTGCTTCTGACCTGCCTGAAGTCCTCCTGCACCTGTAACCAAGCTGCCAGATGGGACCCGGGCCGTGTCCCCATCGTGGCTATAGTTACGTGTTGCTCAGGCATCAAGGCCTGCGGCGCAGATGGTGCTGGGGAGTCACTGCTGAGGTCATCAGGAGTCCCCTTTGTTCCAATCCCTCCTGCCACCACTGGCCCTTTCCTGCCCTGATGCGATGGAGCTCAAGGATGCTGCTCTTCACTAGGCCCAGTAGCCCTGACTTGTCCTGGGGCTGTGGAGGATGAGGGACACCTCCGTCCCCATGCCAGCCCACGCTGGGTGAGTGCCGAAGGTGGGTGCCTGGAAGCAGCAGCAGCAGGAGATGAGAGATTGAGGAGACTACAGTGCTGAGCTTTGAAGGCACCTGACAGGGTGTCGGGGCGCTGCCAGCCACGCTGACAGCCGGGTACAGACACCCCCCCCCCCGCCACTGCTGCTCTCTGATCACAGCCTCCCCGTCACTTCAAAGCACCCGCCAGGCGTGGGTGAGTTGTCATGCAGCCTCCCACCCCATGGTTCCACTCCTCCTGACCCACAGTCTTGCTTCTCCCGCCCCACTTGGCCCAGATGCACTGAGGTCCCCAGCTCCAGGGACAGGGATACCAAGGTACAAGGTAGACAAGGTCCCAAGCAGCGCTGGCAGTAGGTGATGGTCTCCCAGGGCTGTCACTGTTCTGCCTCCGTTGGGCAAAGTCCCCAGCTGCAGAGCAGACACATCTGGGGACCCTGGAGGTCCAGACAATGTTTTGTGGTGACTGCAGTGAAATGCACGGCAAGGGACAAGGAGGAAAAGCTGAAGCATGACATTCCTAGGCACAGGGTTCACATGGTGTGCCTGAGACAGGTCATCACTATCCAGACACAGATGCCCACCATGCCGGGGCACTGGGGGCTGCCAGTTCAGCTTGCATGGGGTAAGACAACACACACCCCTGTCCCAACCCAGCTCGAAAAGGAATTTTCCATTCCCGAATGCAGGTTGGGGAAAGGCGTGTTTGCAGCAACCCCCTCCTCTCCCTCCCCTCACCCATCACCAAAGCAGCTCAGGAAGGCGCCTGCCTTGTTCATCTCCAGGAAGGTGCAGAGCAAAAGCCTCCCAGGAGGGAGAGATCTCTGGAGGGGAGCAGGGACCCTGGGTAGCTTCAGGGGCAGCCTGCAGCCCACCTTCCAGAGGAGCCACCCTGAGTGCAGCCATGCCGCTGCCCCTTGCCTGCTGCCAGGACGGGGAAGTTCTGACACGACCTCAGGACAGCAGCGCGCCCCAGCTCGTTGTCGGCATCCTGCGAGCCACCCGGATCCCCGGGCTGCACTACATGTGTACCCGGCCACAGTCCCGCCTGCGCCGCCTGCTCTGGAGCCTGGCCTTCCTGGCCTCCGCCGGGCTGCTGGCCACCGGCACCGCCGACCGCCTGCACCACCTGCTCTCGCGCCCCGTGCACACCCGCGCCCGCCTCGCCTGGGCACCCCAGCTCCGCTTCCCGGCTGTCACCCTCTGCAACCCCAACCGGGCACGCTTCCTGCACCTCACCAAGCCCGACCTCTACTCGGTGGGAGAGTGGCTGGGGCTGGCCCGGGAAAACCACTCGCTGGTGCCCGAGATGCTGGCCGTGCTGGGGGAGGACCAGCGTGCCTGGCTGACACGTCTGGCCAACTACTCGCGCTTCTTGCCACCCCGCCGCTCCGAGCGCACCATGCAGAGCTTCTTTCACCGCCTGAGCCACCAGATCGAGGACATGCTGGTGGAGTGTCGCTTTCAGGGGGAGCGCTGTGGCCCCCAGCACTTCACTCCCGTGAGTTCCCGCCTGGAAGGTGCAGGACAGCTGGGCTGCCCCATGGGTACTGGGAATGATGCTTCACCCCCGCCCCAGCAAGGGTGGAGGAGTGGCAGAGTAGGAAGTCAGGCTGAGATGAGCCTTTCTAAAGGTCATGCAAGACTGTACCTTCCTTCCATCGCCTCCATGGAATTGGAAAGGAGTTTCTGGACCTCATCCTGCTTGCAGAATACTCGACCAGATCTCTGCCTGCTCCCTTACCACTGCTCTCTCCATCCCCAGGTCTACACACGCTATGGTAAGTGCTACACCTTCAATGGGGATCGGAGGAATCCACGTGTGACCCGCCAAGGTGGCATGGGCAACGGGCTGGAGATCATGCTGGACATCCAGCAGGAAGAGTACCTGCCCATCTGGAGAGAGACCAGTAAGTGGGGCTATGGCTCAAGCAGGGCACAGGTAATGGCTGCTAGGACACAGGGTTGCTGGGCAAGCAGAGCACCCTGTGAGGGGACTATGGATGAAGCAGGGCATCAGAGCGGTGCAGGTGCTGGGTCAGTGCCAGCATGCAGCACCTCTGTACTCCCACAGATGAGACATCATTTGAAGCTGGCATCCGGGTCCAGATCCACAGCCAGGACGAGCCACCCTATATCCATCAGCTGGGCTTTGGTGTCTCTCCTGGCTTCCAGACCTTTGTGTCCTGCCAGGAGCAGCGGGTAAGGCAGGATGCCCCACAGCCCCAGGGAAGTGCCTGCTGGCACTCAGCCCAGCACAGCCCTGTAGCAATACCCTTGTCACCCCAACAGCTCACCTACCTGCCACAGCCGTGGGGGAACTGCCGGGCCAGCATGCAGGGGGAGCAGCTGCTGCCTGGCTATGACACCTACAGCATCGCTGCCTGCCGCCTCCAGTGTGAGAAGGAGGCCGTGGTGCAAAGCTGCCACTGCCGCATGGTCCATATGCCAGGTGAGGGGTGTGCATGATGGTGTGAGGGGCTCCCCACTGTCCCAATAGTCCTGCTGGGGTTGCTCCAACTCCCTGCAGTCTGCACCCAAAAATCACTGCTGCCCCAACATTCTGTACTCAAGGACTCCCCTGGCCCCATCTCTCTCCTCCCAGGGACCACCCCATCCTCTCCACATGCGGGGTCAGCCCCTGTCCTACCCTCCTTACACCACAGGTCAGCACCTACCCTGTTTGCCTTGTACCTGGGCCACATCTGCCCCAACCAACCTGCCCCCAAGGATCACTCATCCCCATTCTCTCTGTACCCTGCCCTCTGCACTACCTCCAAGGGAGTGAGTTAAGAGTGGGGGGCAGAATCTGGCCAGACTTGCCCCCTCCCAACCACCTGCTTCTCCACAGGCAACGAGTCCATCTGCTCCCCTAATGTGTACATCGAGTGTGCTGACCACACGCTGGGTAGGTGCAGAAGTGGGTGGGCATCTAGGGGCCAGCTGAGTGCCCCAGGGAGGGGACTGGAGACTGTGGCTGTGCCAATGGGTGTCTGCCCCCAGACGCAGCAGTGGAGGACAGCCAGGAGCGCTGCAGCTGCCCCACACCGTGCAACCTGACACGCTATGGCAAGGAGATCTCCATGGTCCGCATCCCCAACAAGGGCTCAGCGCGCTACCTCGCCCGCAAGTACAACAAGAATGAGACCTACATTCGGTGAGTTGCCAGCACTGGGGTATTCCAGGGGGTGGGCAGGGGGCTGGGGACCTGGGGAACTTCCACTCCGCTCCTGGCAGCATGCAGAGAGAGGGTCCTGGCATGCTTGGTCTCTGCAGCATCCTCTGTGCAGGAGTGTTTTCACTAGAGCTTCTTCCCAACTTGTCCAATCTTCCCAGCCCTCCTGCCAGCACCTGCCCACCCCACTGTCTCTTCTGGCCTGGGACATGCTTCATCCATGTCCCCACTGCACCATCCCAGATATTCATGAGGGCTGTGGGAGCATCTGGGAGCACCTGAGAGCTGGAGGGCTGGGGGACACGGGAGGTTTTTGGGAAGTGGTGCAGGAGGGTCCATGACTAGCCCTGTTTGCTCAGCACAATGGTGTCCCCACAGGGAGAACTTCCTGGTGCTGGACATCTTCTTTGAGGCGCTCAACTACGAAGCCATTGAGCAGAAGAAAGCCTATGACCTTGCTGGGCTTCTCGGTGACTCCCCTCACCTTCCTCTGGGGCCCTAAGGCGCGGAGCTCTGGGTCCCAGCCCTGGAAAGATGAGGGTCTGGTGGGGGTGGGATCACACAGAGCAGCAGCCAGCCACAGGCTGGCTGAAGGGTGGAACGCTGCTGACTGTCCCCTATCCTGCATGTCCCCCATGCCCTCAGTCCTGCTGACCCTGCCCCCATGACTGCTCTGTGCCCCACTATCTGGCAGCCTCGGCACTGCCCACTGCCCTGCTGGCCCACCCCAGGCTTTCAGTGGGCTGCACAGCATTTCCTGGTGACCATCTTCCCCTCCTCCTCCCCAGGGGACATCGGGGGGCAGATGGGCCTGTTCATCGGTGCCAGCATCCTCACCATCTTGGAGATCCTGGACTACATCTATGAGGTGTGTTTAGCCTTCAGGGATGTGTCTCGGTAGTGGGTACAGAGACAGGCTTCCTGGGGAGGGCATAAAATGTGTGGCCACCCCAGAGGGCTATAGCAGCCCCCAGGTTAGGGAACACCCAGAGGAAGGCAGTGGGAGGAGAATGGGTCCCCCCACATTCCTCAGTGACCTGAGGACAGGGAGGGTGGTGGGCCAAGGTACTGTCCCACTGTCCCTGGGTAAGAAGGGGAGCAGGCAGCAGTTCCGTGTAGACTGGGGTGTCCACACACAGGGTGCTACCTGTGTGCAGGTCTAGGTCTGACCCCCCATCTGCACCCAGGTGATCCGAGATAAGGTGAGCCGGGTCCTGCGCCGCTCCAAGCCACCTCTGAAGAAGCCCTCAGGCAGCATTGCCACACTGGGATTGGAGGAGATGAAGGACCAGGTACCCCTGCAGGGCTGGGCTGCCTGGAGACTGTGAGGACAGGGCCTGGCCATGTGTCTGCCCGAACTCCACGGGGAGGGGACACCATCCCAAGATTGAGGGTCTGTGTGACGCTGCATTTGGTGCCTTCAGGCTGCAGAGTCAGGGCAGACCCAGGGAGGCAGGGAGCTGGGTGTCCCCTGGGGAGCTCCTGTGGACAGGCTGTGATGGGTGGGAGGACTAGGGAGGTGGCAGGATGCATGGAATCTGTGCCCACCCTATTGACTGCCATCCCCACAGAGCCCCTGTGAGACACTGGGTCGGCACGTGGAGGGCGCCTACAACGCGGGCATCCTGCCCAACCACCACCACCGCCACCACTACCCTCACCAGGGAGTCTTCGAGGACTTCGCCTGCTAGGCAAGATTGGGTTTGGGGGGCAGCCCCCTGTCACCCCCCTCACCCATCTCATGGAGAGGGACCACGGCACTGGGTGTGGTGGGCACAGGCCCCTGCCTCCCCCACCCCACTGCCAGGACCAGCCACACCGTTCGTCCCCCATGATGCCACTGGAGCTGCCTCAGCACTGGCACTGGAGCAGCCCCCTGGCCCTTTTGCCTGTCCCCTCTGCTTGCCCCTAGCACGTGGGCTCAGCCCAGTTTCAAGCACACGGCATGGAGGGGGATGGGCATGCCAGGGGCTTTTGGGGGAGCAGCAGGTGTGGGCCAGAGAGGCCCTGGTGCTGCAGAGCATGAAGGGGGTAAGCTGAGGTTCCTGTGAGCCCCTCCAAGCCCTCCCTTGCTGACCCCTGCTGGGTGGTGGTCTCTGCCCTGCATGGTTTTCCCTAGGAGAGAGACATGCCTGGAACAGCTTCCCTCTGCCCAGGAACCACCTCCTCCCCTTCCTGTTTCAGGGCAGGGCACCATTGCAGGGCACCCCTCTCAGCAGCATGGCCCCTGTGGCCAGCCCAGGGACACTCCAAGTGCAGCCACACCTGCATGGCACCACCCTGACCCCTGGCACCACCACCACCACTGTGACACACCCCTAAACACCTGCCCACCCTTGCCCAACCTCATGCAGTCTCTTAGAGCTGCAGCCCCTTCATCACTGTTCCCAGCCAGACCCCTGCACTGTGATTCCCCCCACCACTCCAGAGTTGGACCCCAATAATCCCCAGTCATTTCAGCACTGCAAACCTACTGCCTCCCCAGTCTCCTGCCCCAATCTGTTGTGAACCCATCCTCTCCTTGCCCAGCTATTGCCCAGAGTGGCTCATCCCTTGGTGTAGCTGCCTGGCACAGCCCAGGCAGCACGGCGGGTCCTGCCCTCGCTCCCCTGCCTGTCGCTGCTCTTTTGCACCGTGCACGTACCCCTTGCCATGCTCCCAGCCCCAGGTGGTGAGCACCCTCTGTGCCTCCCCCAGACTGTACATGGTTAGGAGGGTGCTCCGTGCCCAGCCCTGTCCGGACAGCTCCAGCCTGCTGGCCAGAGCCTTGGCCAAAACTGGCACCCACAGTCCTCCTGCCTGGCCTGAGATGGTGGGACACATGGCAGGACGCACGGCAGGACCCGCAGCACTTCCCCTGTCCTGTTGTACATTGCCTCCACCCCCTCCACTGTAGCAGCAGACACCAGCGCAGGGCAAACTGCCCCAAAATATCTCAGGAGGGGGGGCGAGCTGGCAAAGCCCCCCTCAACACACACACTTGGCAGAGGGGGACCCCAGGGCAGGAATTTGGGACCTCTGGGGAAGGCTGGGGCTGAGCCAGGCAGCCTCTGGCCCTGCTGGTTTGGTCCCCATCCCTGGTGCCCACAGATGGATCATGGCCATGTTGTGCCGTGCCCAAAGCCATAGATGCAGGAGGAGCCATCATCCCTGCAGCCCTCAAGGCCCCACACATGGGAGGCGCAGGGCAGGGACCAGGGCACCAGCAGCCCTGGCTCTGGGTATGCATGGTCCAACAGCTCCCCTGAAGTATGCACCCACGTGTAAGCATGTTCCCCGTGGGTGCAAGCACCCAGCTGTGTGGTGTTCCACGTTCCCCTGTGTGGGGGGATACACAGCGAGCCTCCCAGCAGGCCAGCCACACTGGTGCTCCCCAGGGAGCCCTCCAGAGCACCCCGTGCCGGCTCCCCATGGGGTTCCCATACGCCAACCTGCAAGCAGGAGGGCTCCCACAGGGGTGCCACGGGTTATCCCAGGAATGTGCCACGGCCATGCCAGCCAGCCTTACACCAAGGTTTCCTGCGACAAGGGGGGGGCGCAGGATGTGTCCCCTTCTTGCCAGTCGGAGCAGCAGGCCCTGAGCGGGGTGGGCACGGACACCATGGTGGGAAGGCCAGCACAAACCGCCCTCGTGCTGGTGAACGTGAGAAATGTGCGTCACTGTTTTATAAATGTACAAATGCTCCCTAATAAAGAGGCACAAGTAGGTTCAGAGATGCCTGCGAGGGCTGATGGGGCAGAGACATGGGTGAGACACTACCCTCGAGGAGAGGTGGTGGTGGGACCCAGGGAACACTTTACAGCCTTGTGCTCATGTACGAGGGGTGCAGGGTGAAACTGAAACAGGGGAGACAGAAGATGGGTGGAGGGGAAGAGGGGCCCTGCTGGGGCTTTCCCTGGCAGAAATGCTCTTCCAGTTCCTGCCTTCTCCAAAACTTTCTCCATCTGCCTCATCTCCTCAGTGGGACAACCCAGGTTTAGCACCCCAGGGTCAACCACAAATGCCAGTGCTTTGGCTCCTGGGTGCCCCCTCCCACGCTGTGCCTGTTCAAGAGCCACCGGGGGCTTAGTTCTGCCCAGAGATGGAGATGCTGCCACCTGGGGCTCACCTAGAACAGCACTGCTTGAAACACCACATGAAATAGCTGGGGCATAATTAGAAGGAGATCCACTACAGTGAAACAGGCCCTTAATTTTAATGAGCACAGTGCTCTGGACAAATGCCAAGTACCTGATCACAGCAGGACCGGCTGTACTGGCGACAGCTTCTGTCACTGTAGAGGTGACAACCCCAGAAGACACAGCAGGAGTGGCAGTAGGGAGTAGGCACCAGGATGGAGCAGGCAGTAAGGATCTCTTCTGTCTATGGGACAGGCATCTCCTCTGAGCACTTTCCAACATGCCTCCACTGCCACAAACAGTAATTACAGCTGTTCTCATAAAAAAGCTGCATATCAAAGAAAAAAAACCCATCCAGCTTGGGAGCAGAGGGTTTGGAAGTAAGCCCTGAAATGCAATGGGACATGTGGCCTCACTGCTGTCACCTCCTCCCCAAGCATCTCCTGCCTGGAGATGCTGATGGTGACAGGCAACACCTGGAGAAAGGAGTGACTCTCAGCATGTTTGTATGAGGTGCAAATGCCAAGCTCACTGCTTTTCTCTTTGATCATTTGCCCATGACCCCCTTCCTGGAAAAATGGACTGGTGGTGCCAATCAGTCAGGCCAGGCAAGGGACACACTGCACCCACTTTCCAGCACTCAGCCCCTGACAGTGGGCAAAGAGGCTGGAAAAACCAAGGAGGCAATTAAAATAAAAGTCCAAGCAAGCTGCCTGCCTCTTCCTCCAGTGCCAGAGCTTCAGGGTCTTGCATTCTGCCAATGCTGGGGTGGTGTGGCCCCAGAGGGGATATCTCTGGGCATAGCCAGATATGCCGACACCCCATGGAAGAAAACCCCTGCAGGCAGGAACACACTGAGAGCAGCTCTGCCTGCACCTACAGCTTTCCTTCTTCATTGAGATGCTCTCATTTCCCTGAGCTTGGCCAGAAAAACCCCTAACCAAAGCCCCTCACACCCTCCAGAGGGGCTAAGCAGTACATTGGACATCCAAGGCACTGGATGCAGGCACAGCTTGGTACCTCCCTGTCCGCTCCTCCTCAAGCAGACCAGCCTTCACTTAGAGACAGGAGGAACTGTTTGCTGGAATTGGGTCCTGGCCCGTGGTTGGTAGAGCTGCTCCTGCAGGACAGGCACCACTGGCCCCTTCCCAAAGAAAGCACCGGGAAGAAAGGGCATTGCATTTCCCCTTGCCCTCCAGCCATTTCATGGCACGCCTGCAATTCCCATATCCTCCCAAAGGTCAGCCATCAAACTGATTAATATTGCTGGGGCTGAAGTAGCTTTGCCACAGAGTTGAGCACAGCCTGAAGTGACCCAAGCATGGCTAGAGAAGTAGGTTTTGCCTTCCCTGCTCACAGGCTCACTGTTGTGTTTGCATACACAGGAAAACAAACCACGGGGGGAGGGAGAACAGCAGTTGCTTCGGTTTTCCCCAGTTTGAGTCTCTTTCCTTGCCACAGTGCAAAAATGAGAGGAGGCAGGAGGGAAGGCAGGTGCCCACCTAAGCCCAGTGAATTCAGACATGCCCTCTTGTGCTTCAGAGTGCCTTGAACCACCTATTCACTCTCTCTTCTGAAAAAGTTCCCAAGAGAACGTTGCTCTGTCTCTCTTGATTGCTGTGGTGAGCCAGTAACACTTAGAAAATTTCCGCAAGGGAAGCAGAAGTGTACAATGCAGGAGACAAGTTTTCTCCTGCCTCGTTTGTAAAACTGACCTTTCACTGCCCTGCCTCTGCAAGTGGATAAGTGCAAAAATCCACACATTGTACGAAAGTACTGGTCAAGCCTGAAGAGAGATCACAGAATGTCTCTGTTTTCTCATCTGCCCACATCAGCACCCAGGGCTGCTCCTCCCACCCCTTTCAAAGGTGTCCCGGTCTTGCACCCTGCCTGCACCTGCTAGCCCTATGGGGGCAGGAGAGGGGCAGTGCACCTGTGCCCATGTCCCTGTTGTCACAGGTCTCTGCCATGTCCCCGTGAGCACAAACAGTGCTCACTTCACAGCCAGCGCTCACCTTGCTTGCATCACCAACTCCCTTCCCAAAGTTTTGCACATCCTTCTTTGGGGTTTTATCAGGTTTTGATGCTGCAATAGCCTGGCAAAAACTAAAACAGCTTCAAACCCTGCAAGCTCCCATGAAAAGGGAGCAGTAACTGTGCTGGGAGTGCCACAAGCAGTCATTTGCTCATACATATGCCAGAGCGGGGAGCCTCTGCTGGTATTGATAGTGCAGAGCGTTAAGTATGCAAATACCTCTAACTCGGTCTGGGCAAACAGCAGTGAGGCAATAGCAACTTTATCTTGACAGTCTCATGATAATTAAATGAAATTCTGGGTTTCTTTTCACAGCCAACTTGATCTGAAGCTGCTTTATTACCATTTGGATACTCTTCTAATGCCTAATCACATCTTACTACTTGGTCAACTTTTCAAAGGATAAATGTATCTGTAACACACCTGCATCTGCCTCGCTCCCTCTGCCCCAGATTTCCACTTGAAGGGAATTAAGGATGTGCTCAGGGAAGATCAAAAATAGAAATACTCAGAACGAGCTAACAGTTACTGTCTGAAATATAAAAAAATTATATTTAAACATATACACTCCTACACCATGGATACAGAGACTGGAGCAGGAAGAGATGAATGAGGTATCCTTGGAAAAAGCATACCACACAGCCCAGGGGTCCTCCATGAATTCTGCTGAGCACTAGCACCCTTGATAAGTAATAGTGAGTAGGTTCAGTTAATTTTCTTGGGGGTGTCTCTTTGATACGTGTGTTTCATGAAGCAGTAAAACATGATGAGTAAAGGGCTGGTGGGAAGGGCACATGGAGTTATGAAAATCATGCCTGGAGCAGGAAGTACAGGCAGGGGACACAGTCCCCACAACCTCATAATGTAAATAGGAGTTGTAGGTGATGAAACAGTCCAGGACGGGACCACAATGCTCTACCCAACTAAGAACTGGAAAACACAAGTGCTGAGAAGCCCCAAGATGTAAAACAGCTCAAAAAAGAGTGAGAGCAATGCAGAGAGAGCAGATCCAGCACCAGTGATCCAACACAGTGCCCAGATCCAGTTTCTGGCCTGGGAGCTTCCTTCAGAGCTGATCCCAGATCCTGGAGGGCAGAGTTCACCTCACTTGAGCAGCCAGTGTCTGCTCTGACATGGGCCAGGAGTCCCCCATTACTCACAAAGAGACCAGGAAGGCTGTTACAGAGATAGCAGACATGGGAGGACACACAACTCCCCCAGCCCTTTACTGGTGCTTTTCCACCCACAGGCAGGGCTGAGGAGGACTGGTCAGTGGGACCACAGTTTACAGCAACAGGAAAGACAGGGCACTCAGCACGTTGCACCAGACTTCCCACGTCAAGGGGCTCAGCGTCCTGCCACACCACCAGTGTGCAGCTGCAGCTACAGCAGGGCAGTCCCAGAGACTGTGAGCATCACAGGAAGTGCAGGACTCCTGCTGCAAGCTGCAGGGGTTCAAGCAGGTATTTCCAAGTGTCTGCTTGGCACATCTGCCAGCCTGTCCATAAGGCAATGGGCTCCCACACCCTCCTTAAGAAGCAGGCATCTCCCTGCTCAGGTAAAGGATGTTGCAGGTGCTTGGGGAAATAAGCATCTCTGTAAGGAATTTGTCCAGCCAGCTGCAGACAGAACTTATACAAGCAGCCAGCACCTACCACCACAAAGACCCCCAGCAGAACACCCATAGTTGCCTCATGAGAGAATCAGCCAGACCCACCAGTACATCTCTCCATTTTATTAGTGTAAATGCACTCCATCCCCCCTCCTTTCCCCCCTATTAAATACAAACCAGGAGCAGTGAGCGGCTCCTCAGTCACTTTCTCCTTAGGAGATGCACAGCCAAACCCTCTGCCATGCCCATCAGTGCCAGGCACAATGTCCCTGGACCCTGAGGGCAGCCCCACAGCGGGGAGGGATCCCACCTCTGTCAGGAGGCTCTCGTCTGAGGGCTGTGACCTCCGACGTCCTATCAATACTGCGAAGGCCGAAGCGGCCTGGGTCATGGTTCCCATGGGGAGCAGCTCACGGTACATGAAATCAGCAGGATCCCCCTCTGGCACCCCCTACACCCAGCGGCCTCAGGGGCTCAAGTTCCTCACACCCCAACCAGCCAGGAGCACTCCAGCTCATTGCCAAGTGGCAAAACCCCAAAACCAACATCCTTATTGCTCTTTTGGGATGGGATGTGCCCCATTCCACTGTCCAAGCTTGTGGCAGGCACAGGGACATGATCCTCCCTGTACAACCAGGCCAATGCTCCAAAGGAGCAAGGAGCACATTCCCGTCCCAGGACACTGGGAGAACTACGAGGGATCACTCCAGGCCCTGTGGCAGTCATAGCCCTGCAGAAGGGGGACTTTGGGCTCTACATTCCCCCAGTTAAGGGGGGACAGCAAGAGACACAGTAGCCCATCTCCCCAGTGCTCAGCAGCAGGGCCAGGACAGATGGATGGGGCCAGCAGCCACCAGTTCTGAATGAGGAGCCAGGTGTTCCAGCTTGCAGCTCAGTGACTCTGACCCCATCTTGCCTGGGGTCTGCACAGCCATGGCTGCTTGAGAAAGACCCAGGCACCCTGGGCCGGCAGACCCCGGCCTGGAGGGCCCCAGTGGGGCAAGTCACGAGCTTGGACACCAGCAATCTCTGCAGCCGCTGCAGAAGGAAGACAGATTAGGGCAGAAGAAGTGGAGTGGGCAGGCAGGCATCACACGGCAGGGCCAGCCCCTCCACCATCCAGGGTTCAGGTGCTGTTTCCCTGCTCCTGCTCAAAAAGGACCATGGCCAGCTGGGAGCGAGAGCCTACACCCTCCAGGCTGCTTTGCACACAGCGGTGGTAGATGTCCTCGCTGAGCCGGGGGTTGCAGGCCTGGTGCCGGTAGCGCTGCAGCAGGGCAGGCTCCACAGCCCGGAAGACATGGAGGTTGGAGTACTTGATGAACATGTCGTAGATGTCCAGGGTCTCCAGGATGTCCTCATTCTCTTGCACGTCCCCTGCCATGCGGGTGCGTGCTGCCATGTAGTCAGCGTTGTAGAAGCAGGCTTCATGGAAGATGTCACGGTCAAAGCGCCCCATGTCCCTCAGCAGGTCCAGTGTGGTGGGTGGCACCTGGTTGTGGTAAGCAATGGCTGGGTTGTAGCCCTGGAAGTGGATGGGGAAGAAAACCTGCCAGTTGTTTATGGTGTTCATCCGGCAGCGGTTAAGGAAGTCAATGGTGACCTCTGTCCCCACGCCAGCCACAAAGAAAAGTGTGTCCACAGGATGCTTCTTGGAGATAATGTCCATGACCTTGATTTGGGAGGGCGCATCTGTCTTAACGCTGATCCAGGGGATCTTTACCTCTGCATATTTGCGCTCATACTCGGTGATCTGGGACTTCACAGAGGCAAAGATATCATTCTGGGTGACCTGCTGGGCCTCAAAGGGGTCATAGATGAAGAGGAAGGTGAGCACTGCATTCTCACTGCTCTCAAAAGCGGCTGCTGCATAAGCCTCCAGAAAGCGGGCGGCGTAGTCCCGGTCATGGGCCGTCAGTGGCAGGATGACATTGATGCGACTGGCCTCTGTCACGTAGGGCATGGGGATGATCTCCACCTCGCTGAGGGGCCGCACCAGGTGCACTCGCTTAGTGACGGAGCGGCTGTGTCCCTTCTGGGTGACCACCTCCACCTGAAGGTCCAGCGTGTACTCCATACCACGTGTGGGGTCGAAGCGCCGGTAGCCGTTCACCAGCTGCTGCTTGCGGATGTGGAGCACTGGCTGGTACTTGCGGTTCAGCTCCTCCATGGCCGTGGCCACCACATCGGCCACGTCCGCCAGATCCGCACCATGCAGCTCACACTTGGGGGAGCCATCCACACAGGCATAGACCTGCTCCTCTGTGAAGTAGTCCCAGCGCAGCACCTCAAAGCGAGTTTTGGGCTGGAATGGGGGCGGGATGCCAATGGGCCATGTGGCGATGTGGTCCCCGTCTGCAGCCAGGCTGCTGGCATTCTGGATCTCCATCTGCAACACGAGAGATGGACGAGTTAGAGCCAAGGCAGGCACAAGCAGGTCTCCCAGCTCTGGCAGCACTCAAGCAGATTTCTGATATGCAGAGATAACCAGAGCTGGCTCAAAAAGCAGTGCCAGAACAACTCTGCCCTCAACCGGACTCCTGTCCAGCACCTCCAGTTTTCTCCCCCACCCTACCCGGCCTTTGTGACAGACCTCTGCACCCCTCTGTCTTCATCACCCTGGACCACCACTGGACCATCCAGAACCCATCTAGGTCCAAAGCTGCTTTCCAGACAGCACGACTGCCTCTGTAGCCACATGAGCTCAGGTGATCCTGTCCAACAGCAGGATCAGAAGAGAAACCCGCAGAGAAACCAGAAAGCCCACAGGGATGACAAACAGAACCAAGACCCTCCCAGCCAAGCCGGGTCTCACCTGGAGCTGCTGGATCTCCTGATAGGTTCTCTCAAGCTCCACCTGTGCAAAGTACTTGTGCAGCCGGTACATCTGGAGGGGATCCAGCACAGGGTGGACTGTGAAGGCGCTCTGGAAATGGAGGTCGGTCTCCCGTTCGGGGTCTGCGTTCTTCCCCAGCTCAAAATAGTGGTAATGCAGACCCTGTGCCAGCCAGGAAAGACAGGTCACAGCCAGCCCCAACCTGTACTCCCACACCACCAGATGCCAGCACAGCAAGCTCAAAGGATGTCAGGGACAGCAACAGCTAGTGCTCCCAGGGTTGAGAGAGCCCACAGGGAGGAGGGAAAACACCGGGCCAGGATCCAGCTATCTCTGCTGCAGGACCTACCTCATGTTCCTCAGCACAGCTGACACCTGTGTAGTCAATGATGCAGCGGCCCAGCCACTCATCAGGCCGGGCACTGAGGATGTCATTGCGGCAGCTCTCCAGGTGCTGCTGCAGGAGCAGGAGGAGGCTGCGGGACAGCAAGTAGCCAAACCCTCCATAGCAATAACGTCCCTCAGTGTCCCCGCCAATGAACTCCTCAGGACGACCCAGGTAGAGGTGGGTGTCAATGCTGAGGTGGGCAACCAGGCGGCTGATGCGGTGCGCCTCCGTGTAGGTATCGTCCTGCACCAGGAAGAACCAGTCGAAATCGTTCACGTAGTGGTCCAGAAGGTACCTGATGGTCTGGTACATGTTCCAGATGGGCCGCTCGTCACTGTGTGTCACCACCGTCATGCCATGGGGCACCTTGCGGCCCCGTGTGCCGGTGAAGTACACCAGGCGCTCCAGGCGGTGGGCCAGCGTGCGGTTGACAGCCACCCCCAGTGTGTTCAGCGTGCTCTTGGAGGTCAGCACACCCACGAAGAGCCGCTGCCGCATCCCCAGCTCGGTGCTGATGTACCGGGTCCTACAAGGAGAAGACAATGTATGGCCCCTAGGGCACTGCAACCCACCCCAGCCTGCACCTCCCTGTTGTAACCAAGGGCACCGACCTCGGTTCCTCTGCAGGAACTGCTCCCAGGCTTCAGCCACATACAGAAGACATCACCCAGTATTACCAGCTCCCACTACACCTGTCTCAGATGCACTGCAGAGCACTTTGCTGAGGTCCCCCACCAACTTGACATCAAAGAAGACCCTATCTTCCCATAAGCTGGCCAGTCCAGCTCAAAACAGATGCTCTCAAAAGGCTGAGCACAGCTAAAAGCAGGAAACAGAGCTGCACAACACAGCTCTAGCATGGGACATGACCCACCAGACACCCCAACCATGAGGCTAGCCCCAGCCAGGTCTGAACTGGGAAGCACCTTCCTGCCACCCCTGCCAGTCATACTACTCTAAAGCAGGCAGGCAGGAGAGCCCGTGCTGCCCTCCCTGGGGATGCCAGGCCCCACACAGGTTGCAGAAGCCAGCAAGGGGGCTGGTTGTGTCCCCCCACCCCCAGCACAGCCCCCAGCTGTCGCACTCACAATGACTTTCAGGTTTAATTCTCCCAGTCTGGCTCAGTACAGGAAGCGACCCCCCCACCACGTCCCCCCACCGCCGCCTGGTACACAGTGGCCCCATTCAGCCCCCTTCATCCGCCCACCACCTCGCCAGGACAAGGAGGCCCTTTCACTGCCTGTTCCCTGTCATCCAGGGGACGCTGGGATGGGGCTGCAGCAGACTCCGGAGCAGGCTGGCGTTTGCAGCACTGGGTGGGGACGTGCCACCACGGCAGGGGTCCCTGCTCGGAGGGGAGGGGACCGTGGCAGGGTGCCCAGCAGCACGTGCTGCAGCAGGCAACCTTCGCACAGCGGGCAGCAGCATGGGCAGGTGGCTCTTTGCTGCGGGCTGGGGTTAAGGTGAAGTCGGGCACAGGGGAGGAAAGGAAGCAGCTGGGAAACGCACTCTCAGCAAGAAAAACCCGTCTGCCGTCCTAGGTGGCTGAAAGGAGGGCAAAGCATACCGCTAAGCCTTCTGTAAAGCCCCCTTTGAATCCCCCAGCCCCGGCAAGGCAGGTACCTGAAGCTCGCCCGCAGCTACCCCCAGAAAAACCCCGGTGAGCGGCGGCCCAAGTTCCCCAGCCCGGCCCGG
>VYZP01067244.1:17406-199156 GCA_013400635.1 Hypocryptadius cinnamomeus
CGGCACCTGAGAGGGCTTTAGGGCGCATTTCCCCGGCCTTTTGTGCCCGGGACACGAGGACCTCCGCGGGGCCGTGTGTCCCCTACCCGGGACAGCCCAAACCACGGTGCTGGTGAATTCATGGTGGGCTTGAACCGCCACGTTCCCCAAAGCACTGCCCGACGGTCGTCCCCTCTGTGTGGCTGGTGGCTGAGTCGTCGGGGGGAACTAATGGGGGCTGAGTGTTTGAGGTCAGAGCAGCACAGTGGGGGCTGCGGGCTGCAGGCTGCAGGAGGCAGCTGGGCACGCCGGGTGCCTGGGGAGCAGGCACACCAGGAGAGAAACGCAGCTGGAAGACCTTTGGATGCACAGAAGCAAACCATCCCGGGGCAGGAGGAGGGCAGGCAGACACCAGGAGATCCCAGCAGCAGGGGCTTTTATCATGTGTTTCAAACGGGAGCAAAGGGAGCTCCTCCAGCTGGGGTCGGGTCACCATCCCACTCTGAGCTGTCTTGCAGCATAGATGCACCATCGCACTGGCTGCCAGAAAGAGCCCCCGGGGCAGACAGAGCTGAAAGAACCGTATCAGGGCAGAGTTTGCTGCACAAACGGAGCTTCCAGCACAGGAATGATCCAACCCAGAAGCTGCAAGGCAAGCAGCCCTACATGGCTGCTCAGTGCCAGGCATTGCTGAATAAGGACAGGAAGGAGGACCTGGCCTTTCCACCCATTCCCAGCCCATGGCTTCACTTCCAAAGCCTTGCAGTCGTTGGGACTCTCAAGTGCCTCTGGATTTACTCTGGGCGGGCAGTCCATTCCACCCTCCCCATGAAACACAGCCCACTTGCTCTGGGCAGCACCAGCAGCCATAGAGCACTGCAGGGCACTGAGGGCACGTGGGGGCCCACTCAGCTCCAGGATCTCTTTCATTTTCTAAAACAAAGCAGCCTGTTTTCATCGGAAAGCAGTTGGCAGCATCCCACCCCCCTGAGATACTAGACCATCATCCAAGCCCGGCTGCTTTTCATAGGCCTTTTTACTCTTGAATAGACCAAGACAAGCAATAGGCAAAAGCAGTCACGTGGATGGCAGTTTAATGAAGAACATATAAAAAGTAGAATCAGAGAGAGTGCGATGGGATGAGGAGATACCACAAGGAAACAAAGGTGCAGAGCTAAGAAAGGAACAGAGATCTTCCATGCACAGAGGTCAAAAAACAGCCATGATGATAAAAAAACCAAAGTATCCTGTTTTCTGTACATAGTGAAATTCATTAGAAATATATGTATTTGATTTCTTTTATGGGTTGGAATATTTAACTTTAGCCTCCTTACACAAACCCAGATCATTTTATGTGAATGATGAGAAGTTTCATTCTGAAATGACCCTGTTGATCTGAACTTATATTCAGATAGAGGTGCAGATCAGAGAAAGCAATAAAGTTTCCAGAGTCTGAGCTCAGGAAACACGCATGGGAAGCTGAGGGCAGAGCACACACCTCCCCAGGACTTGCCTGGCAGTGGCTGAGCCCAGGGCCCCCATGCCTGGCGACCTTGGAAGATTCTGTAGAGAAGCAGCAGGAAGGCAGCAGTGCCTTTCCTCCAGCAGCCCCTTCTCAGCCCCCTGCCAGCTGCAGCTCCCGCCTTTGTCTCCCCAGTGTTGGCATGGGGCTGGGAAGGGGCTGCCAGAGGGAACGGCAGCTGCTGCCAAGAGTCTTCTGTGTGCCAGGATTTCCCGGGGGTCCCTAGGCGCTACAGCCAGGAGGTGCCACATCCAGAGAGCTCTGCCTCTGCAGATCACTGTGTCTTTCCACCTGCTTGCCATGGCTGTATCTCCCATCCACTCATGGGGGACGGGTGGGCAGCTGCTCTAGATGCCCCTGGCATGTGCATTTGCCCCTCTTGAACACAGGCACTCCAGTCCCCGTGGCCCTGGCACAGCCCCTCGCACACCACACTGTCACAAGATTATCCTGCAGTTCCCACATCCACACCCCTGCACCCTGTACTGCACTGTCCCCGCACACAGTGCCGAGGGGCTTGCAGCCCTCGCAGCCGCTGCACGCCGAGCACACGGCGCACATGGCCCAGCCCGGGGTGTGCTGCACCACACTGCACACACGGCCTTGGGCTGCGTCCCCGGCACGCAGCCGGCACAGGGCATGGCACCCCGGTGCGCACCCCAATGTACACTCCAGTGCGCCCCTCAGCTTACACCCCACTTTACACCCCATTGGGCACCCGAGTGCACTGCCAATGTGCACCCCCAATTTACACCCCACTACACCCCCAATGTGCACCCCAGTGCACCCCCAATGTGCACCCCAGTGCACCCCCAATTTACCCCACCTCAGCCCCGCCCCCTGCAGAGGCCCCGCCCCGGCCTCCGAGGCCCCGCCCCCGGCGCGCGGTGACGGCGCGGTGACGTCAGCGGAGCTGTCCGCTCAGCACCGCGCGGCGGCCGCGCCGCCACCATGCGNGGGCGCTGCTCCCGGCCCCCGCCGCGCTGTGGCCTGCGGGGAGGGGAGGGGGTTCGGAGGCCCGGGGCGGGCGGCAGCAGGGGGGCAAGTCCCGGCGCCAATGAGCAGGCGCTGGGCTCCCCTAGCAACAGTGCCCGCGCCAATGGGCGCCGCGAGCCGCCCGCACCGCTGCCCGCAGCCCTGCCCCGCATCCCGTGCCGTCCCGTGCCGGCCCCACAGCGGCCGGCCAGCCGCTCCATGCCGCATCCCCGGTCCCCTGGGCCGGCAGAGCCTGCTCTCACTGCACACGCCATCGCCCGTCCCCACCAGGGCCGGAGCGTCGCGCCCGGGCTCTGCGGGTAAAGTCCAATCCTGCTTAGCGTCCCCCCGGGGGCTCGAGTAGGGGCCCAGCGCTTGGCTGCCCGCTCCCTACCCGCCTGCTTCCTTGGGATTAGGCTCTGTGCTCGGCTTCCCCACGGGGATTTGCCGTGGCTGGTGTTGCCTTCCCCAGCCAAAGGGAGGAAGGAGGTTGTCGGCAGGGGATGAGATGCCAGTGGAGCCCGTCTGGGCAGCAGCAAGATGCTGGGCAACAGGAAGCCATGCCTGCAGCCTTTGCCCTCTTCCCAGCTCCTTCCCAGAGCGCTGTTTTTGTGAGCTGTCCTGAACTGGCCGCATAAACTTGGCACTTGGAAGGGGTGATGCTGGCCTGGGGACAATTTGTGACAATAAACCCATTCTAAACCAACTGAGCCTATAAAGGGACTAGGGGAGTGAAGGGGTGATGGAACTGGCTCCAGGTGGGAGCAGGCAGACGGATGCTGTAATTAGGTTTAAACTGAAGCTGGATCAGTCTTTGCAGGGGATTATGACCCCTCCATCTGTGTAGCCGCTGCGGGGGGCCCGGTAACTGTTTGCTCAGCATCCCGGCATAGCCACAGCCTTACGGGTGAGCCCTTGGGTAAGGGGCAGTGCCAGCTACAGCTGGTGCCCTTCCAGCCCCATGGATTGGCATGGGAGGGCTGGATCTAGTGTGAAGGCCCAATTTGTTTTTACAAGGATAGTGGGAGCTGGAGCAGAGATGAAAAATAGCCAGAAATATGATTAGAGGATTGGAGAAAATGCCTTGGAGTACAAGCTTAAAGAGCTCAATCTGTTTAGCCTATAAAAATAGAAGACTGAGGGGTGACTTAATTACTGAGCATAATTACTTCACAGGCAGAAAATACCAAGTTGTGGAAGTCTCCTGTTAATCGAACAGGGAAAGGGTGCCGGAGAGGCATGGGCAGGAAATTGAAGCCACAGACAAATTATTAAGCAACACAAAGCTCCCAGGGATACAGGCAGACTCTCTGGGGACAGCACATCCCTTCAGCCACACGTTGGGTGACAGTCTGCACCCCCACTGATGAGGCTGTTCCCCAATTCCCTCTGTTCCTACCCACATAGTGGGGGGACAGAGCAGGATTTCTGGTAGCCGGGTCCTGAGTGGTGGCATCGCTGCTGGGCGTGTGCCACCAGTTCCTCCATTCTCCTTGTCTCTCTCCCACCAGGTGGGGCGGGTGCCGGGACACAGTTCTGCCGGCGGGCTGTGAGGCACGAGTGGAGATTTTGATGCCTCTCCCAGGAGTCCCCAGAGCCATGACTGCAACTGTGCAGACGCTGCGGTTCAAGCTGCTGCCGCACGAGCCAGGCCAGGAGTGGGGGCACAGCTGCCAGCAGGAAATTGAGCGTCGCTACCAGGTGGTGCCCTCAGTGGTGTGCGCCATGTGCTGCCTTTTTGGCATCATCTACTGCTTCTTTGGTGAGCCAGGCCACCCCAACTGCTGGTGGGGCAAGTGGGGAGGAGGGTAGAGGGGAACTGGGGGCTGCTAGCCATCCACTCCCTGACTATGGTGGTCTCTCCACAGGCTACCGCTGCTTCAAGGCTGTCATGTTCCTGACGGGGCTGATGTTCGGCTCTATCATCATCTTCATGCTGTGCTACAAGGAGCGGGTGCTGGACACACAGCTGAGCGTGGAGGCCTCAGTGGGCATTGGGTTGGGCATTGGAGTCTTGTGTGGGCTGGTCACCATGCTGGTGCGCAGCGTTGGCCTCTTCATGGTGGGGCTGCTCCTGGGGCTGCTGCTGGCGGTGGCCACACTGGTGGTGATGGAGCAATTCTACCACCCATCGACGGTGTGGATCCCCATCGCACTGCTCTTGGGTGTGGGGATGCTCTTTGCTGTCCTCACTCTGCAGTGGCAGCGCTTCTTCACCACCCTCTCCACCGCCGTCTTCGGCAGCGCCATCATGACCGTCACTGTCGACTACTTCATCGAGCTCTTCCTCCTGGTGCAGTACATCTATGAGCGCATCAAGGTGGCCCCTGCCCGTCCTGTGTGCTGGTACAGCTGGGTCATCCTGGGCATCTGGCCGCTCCTCACCACACTGGGTGTCCTGGTCCAGTGGAAGGTCACAGCCGAGGGCTACTCCCATACAGAAGGTGTGTGGGGAGTGGGGCAGATGGGCATGGCACAGCGTGGGTGTAGGAACTGGGAACCTGGGGACTGGGGTGGATGTTTCCAGCATGGGGTTCACAAGATCAGACATGGGCTTCAGGACTCTGTGGTGGCACACCACGCTAAGGAGACCTGGTTGCACAAAGCTCGTGCTGGTTTGGCTGTGGGGATCGTTTGGATGTGCTCCCCAGTGCTCACAGGCCGCTCTGCTCCGCAGTGATCATCAGCCGGCAGCAGCGCCGCGTGCAACTGATGCGCATCAAGCAGCGGGAAGATCGAAAGGAGAAGAAGAAGAAGCGAAGACCCCACCACCCACCACCCCACCAGCACAAAGCCCACCCCCCCGAGCCTGCTTACCGCCGCAAGCCCAACCCTGTGCGCCGCTTTGATGGGGACGTGCTCTCCCCCGTGAGTCCCGCAGCCAGGGTAGAGATCTCCCCCAGTCTCCACAGTCATTCCTTCTCCGTGTTGGGGGGCTGGGGCATGGAGAGGTGCCCAGGCACTAGCTAACATCTGAGCTCCTCAAGGGATGAGACTGGGGTGTCCCAGGGACTGAGCAACTCAAGTTGGAATGGGTCATACCTAGCATGGAGCACTTCAGCCTTTGCAAGCAAATGAAAACTGCTGGCCAAGCAGAAATAAGCAGTAGGCAAGGTGCAAAATGCCCAGGGGAGGGATAAGGCTGTGCACCCTGCTGTGGCCAGCCACTGGAGGGCCCGAGTGCTGGGCATTTCAGTGGGCTGTTTTTGTGGCGGGGGCAGGGAGGGGTTGCAACAGCATTTAGGGTGGGGTGGAGTGGTCCAGGAGCAGATCCCCATTCACTTTCTCTTCCTCTCTCACAGAGCTACATCCAGAGTTTCCGAGAGCGGCAGACAGGACCGTCGCTGAACAGCCTCATCGCCAGCTCCCATGCTGTGGTGGATCTGGACTATGACTGCAGCTCCACCGTGCCCCTCACCTCGGGCTCTGGCCCTGCTGTGAGGGTATAAGCCAACCCAGTGACCTCGAGCAACACCAGCACCCCAGCCTGCTCTGACAGAACCCCTGAGACAGGCAGGGCTTTGTCCTCGGCCCCAAGTGGCCACATGCGGCTTGGGGCTGCAGATGGAAACCCTTCTTGGAGACACATGGGACTTGTCTGGGGAAGCCCCAGCTGCCAGTGGGGCCCAAAGGTGCTGGGGAAGCCCTTTGGCAGGGACTCAGCCTAAGGACCGGAACCCATGGACGTGCAGTGCGAGTGGCTCTGCTGGGGTGGTGGGTCCCGAGCCCCCACTGCTGTGCATTACCCTATGGCCCGGGCACGCTCATCCTGCATCTTAACGTTTCCCCATATTTGAGTTCCCCCTTCCCAGGAGCAGCTTCCCACCCCATTGCACCCCCAGCAACTCCCCAAGTGCCTGTCCCCTATGTCCCTTCCTCAAAGAGCAGGTCCCATGGCCCTTTTCCCAGCAGGGAATCCCCTGAGCATGTGAGCCCTGTCCCGCCCTGTCCCCAAGAGCAGCTCCCAGGCAGTGCTTCCCAAAACCTGCCTCCTCAGAAGATCCTCCTGCCCTAGCCACCCTCCCTACACCCCACAGCGGCTTGCCACTCCTTTTTCCCAAGCTGGACTGGGGTGGTCCTGGGGCAGAGACTGCCATGGCCAGGTGGTTCCCAAGGTGATGCTGGCAATCAGTGCCTGTCCAGCAGGAGCTGCGCTGGCAGGGTGCATCCCCCACAAAATGTTTTGATGGGAGACAGGACATTGACTCCAGCCTTTGGGCAAAGGCTGGGCTGCCTCAGGGATGTGGGGACCCCTGCAGCATCAGAGACCGTCGCTGTTTTGTGGGCGACTGGATTTTTATAGTGGCCGGGGGACCCTGGGGCAGGGCAGGGCAGGAGCCCCTGCCCAGAGCACTGCTGCGGGCAGAGGCTCACGCCTTGTATATATTTCTCTTGCTGTGATTTGTATTAACTTATTACGGAGTGAGCCAGGGTTTCCCCATGGCCAGGCAGGCAGGATGGTGGTGAGACTGGACCGGGGAGCCCTCTGCTTTGGGAGCCCCCCCAGCCCAGCCCAGCTGGCCCCGCTGCCCCAGGAACTGCATGTTTCTGCCAGGCACCCCCTTCCTGCAGCATTGTGCTGCCATCCCCCTTTTCAGTCTCTTTTGTAAATGTGCCAAACGCTGTTGAGGCCTCGGCCACACAGTAAAGAGCCTTTCGGAGTCTGGCGTGCAAAGCCAAGGACTGTGGTGGGGGCAGGGGTGAGGGGGCCCAGAGGGCCGGGCTTCCAGGGATGCTGAGCAGGATGTAGAGTGGTGCCACCACCTTTTCTCTTATCGGGACCCCAGCTCGCTGGTGTGGAAGAAGCCATGTCAGAAAAAAAGGCTGTTTAATGCAGAGCCCTGAGGCTGGAGCAGGCTGGGGATGGTGTCCATGTGTCTGTCTGTGCCAGGGGGAACATGACCCCATCTCTCAGCAGTGGCATCCCAGTCTGTGTGCAGGCCCTGAGAACTGCATCTTGGCTTCTAGCTCCCTGTGGGAACAACAGGAGTCAGAGTGAGCTGGGGCATTGTCAGAGCAGCTGGGGCACCCAAAAGGCGTGTCCCAAACAAGAAGGAGCAGACCCCTGACCAGCCTGCTCCCTTCTGCCCAGCACTCAGACTCTTACAAGCAGTGGAGGACAGAGACACGGGTTCTGGTGTCCCTTTACTGCAAGGCACAGCAGCACTGGCAGCTGCCAGTGGTGTCCCTCTAGGTGCCCCACTCACCCTCCACAAGGAGCCGGGCAGTGGAGCGGTCGTCGAAGGCGTCACAGGTATACGAGTCCTCGTCCTCAGGACCCACGCGGTGAATGATGAGTGTGCGGTAGCAGTCCAGGTTGCAGATCTCATACTTGTCACCGGCAAAGATCTCGGTGTCCCCACGGAGCCAGCGCACCCGGCCCCGGGCGTGGGACACAGTGCACTCCAGTGTCGCCTTGTGCCTCGCCAGCACCGTCTTGTCCCGCAGTGGCTTCACAATCCGGATTGGCAGTGCTGGTAGGTGGGGGCAGGGTGTCAGCATCATGGGGTGAGCAGGCTTCCATGAGGACACTGCAAGCTGACCTGGTACACCCCAGCTCTGGTGCTGGAGCCCAGCCAGACCTCGCAGCCTGCATTGGTACCTTCCACCTGCAGACTGGCCTCCGAGGTCACTGTCCTGGCTGTGAAGCGGATGAGTCCCTTGTCCTCAGGCCGCACACCACAGAACAGCAGGAAATGCCGGGTCCCTGGGGAGGGAGAGGCTGGCTCGAGGCAACAGCAATGCACACCCATAGTAAGCAGGGGGGCAGGGATCACCCTTTGTCTACACAAACTCCCCTTGCTTGAATTTGCCTTATCCCAGCCCCAAACCAGGTGTGGAACCACCTGCATCCCCACCTTCTTGCCGTATCTTCACTGTGCTGGAGACCTTGATCTTCTCCCCGTCCCGAAACCACTCGCCCTTCACATCCCCATGTGACACCTCGCAGGTGAAGACCGCATTGTCACCCTCCCGCACCTGGACGTCCTGCAGCTCCTGCACAATGTGGACCTGGCGCTCTGCAGGTAATGGAAAGAGTGCCAGGGCAGCCAAGGATGAGGGGAGCCGGCAGCGTAGGGTTTGGGGGTGTACACGCTTCTGGGAGCTGAGTGACCGTACCCTGGACATGCAGCGTGGCGGAGGCCCGGCAGTCACCTGCATCGCAGGTGTAGCTGCCGGTGTCGGTCAGCTCGCAGCGGCTCAGCTGCAGGATGCGGCGCCGTCCCGCTGAGTAGATGCGGCAGTTGGGCCCTGGCCGCAGCTCCTGCCCATCCTGCGCAGAAGCAAACAGGCAGCACCCCACTGCTTTGGCCCCTCTGCTCTATCTGCAGCCCTGGCAGGGAGGGCAGCGGCGAGGGGACGAAACAAGGAGGAGGACACAGCCGGGTGCTGCTGGAGGGGGTTAGGGTAAGCGCTCACCTTGAACCATTTCACCTCTGCATTGGGGCGAGACAGCTCACACTCGAAGCTGGCAACCCCTGTCTCTGGGACCCCCAGGTCTCGTGGGACCCTCACCATAGTGACTGGAGGCTCTGAGGAGGCAGGACACAGGACAGGAAGGCTTGATAGGAAAAAGGCATGGACTTGGGGCTGCTGGGAACAGTAGCTGTGGCTGGGGCATTTCAGCATGGGGTGAGAGTGGCACTACCCATGGGCAAGCACTCATCAGTGGTGTTCCAGCTGGCTCTGGACCCAGACCCTGGCTGGGTGTCCCCACTGCTCAGCTCACATCTCCTCCCTGAGGACAGGGGGACACTTGCCAGCACTCTATCACCCCTGTCCAGGACAGGGGGACGCATGTGCCCAGGTGGCCCAGCTCAGCCTTGGTGCCTCCCGGTACAGAACGGCGGCAGATCAGACAGTGCCAGTGCCATACACCCCCCAGCCTGTCCCAGGGACCGTACCCCGCACACGCAGGTGGGCGCTGCAGCGCAGAGCGTCAGCAGTGAAGGTGACGGTGCCCGAGTCTTCCAGTGCCAGCCTCTCCAGTGTCAGGCTGTGCCCGCAGCCTGTGGCACTGATCCGGCACGTACTGCTGGGCTTCACCCGGATGCCGTCCCGTGTCCAGACCCCGGTCACGCCAGGGTGAGACAGTTCCAGGTGAAAGGTGGCTGTCTCCTTCTCAAAGGTCTCCACATCTGCCAGTGGTGTCCGGATCGACACCTTCCGGGCTGTGAGGGACCCATGTCTGTGAGTAGGTGTCTGCTCCACCGCAGAGCCCCCGGCTTCCCAGTCTGTGCTTGCTGGAGTGATCGTCTAAATCTAGTTGTTTGTAGTGGACTCCCACCCCTGCCCACACACCCACCTCTCTGAGCACCCCTTCCAGCCAAGTACCATCTCTGCCCACATGCTCCCATTGCAGCAGTTGGGTACCCTCCCCGTCTCCATCCCCAGCCCCGTTGCCTTCCATCCCCATGCTCAGCCTGGTACTCACGCTCCACGTGGAGCTTGGCCTGCGTGCGGTCGTGCAGGCTCTCGCAGCGGTAGGTGCCGCGGTCAGCGGGGCCAAGGCAGCAGATGGTGAGGGTGCGCCGGCACCCCGACTCCTGCAGCAGGTACTTGCTGCCCGGCTGAAGGAGGATGCCCTGCTTCAGCCACTGCACCTCGGCAGCCTCGTGGCTCACCTCCACCTCCAGGCACACGTCCCCCTGCTCCTCTGCCACCACATCCTGCAGCTTCCGCACAAACAGCACCTGCGCCTCTGCATGGCCCGTGTGCTAGGTCAGCAGCCGTTCCCAGGGCTGTGTCTTGCGCTGAGCCCCAGCTTTCTCCTTCCCCCTCACCTTGTACACTCAGCCGAGCTGTGCTCACCAGCCCCTCGGCATTGGCTGTCACAGTGCCTGCATCACCTGTCTGGCACTGGCGGAGGGTGAGGCTGTGGCACAGCCCACTCCTTGTCACCAGCAGATGCTCACTGGAGACCACAGGCTGGCCATTCAGCTGCCATGTCACAGCCACGTCTTCGGGGGATACCAGGCACTTGAATGTGGCATCCTCCCCCTCCAGCACTGTCAGGCTCTGCAGCTCCATGATGATCTCCACCACCCTGGGGACTACAGCCAGGTTGTCAGGACACAGCATAAGGGACCCCCTGTCATGTAGAGACGCTGAGCATTCCTGCAATCCTGACATCACTGTGCCGGCATCCCCAACACCCCCATGGAAAAGGAGTCCCTCAGGTGGTGGGGACCCTTGGGCTCACCCTGCACCGTCAGCGTCGCCAAGGTCTGGTCGTCGTTGGACTCGCAGCAGTACTCGCCGGCATCCCCGGGCTCCACGCGGCTCAGCACCAGCGACCGCTCCCGTCCCTCTGCCGTCATCTGCCGGCGGGGACCAGGCGCCAGCACCCGCCCGTCCTTCCGCCACACCACGTCGCCCCGTGCCTTACAAAGCTCGCACCACAGCACCACCCGCTCGCCCTGCCGCGCTCGCACGTCCGACAGCCCACGCAGGAACTTCACCCGCAGCTCTGCACAGTCAAACCCCTCCATATCAGCACCCGCTGCCACTGCAGGGGGATCCCCGGGCACCCCCACTGCCCCCCTGCCGCCCACCTCGGACGTTCACGTCGAACTGCATCTGGTCGTGGGGTGAGAGGCAGGTGTAGGTGCCGGCGTCCTCCATGGCCACGTTGTGGATGATGAGGCTGTGCACGCGGCCGTCCCGACGCAGCTCGCAGCGCTCGCCGGCCACTGCCGCCTGCTGCGGGCCCAGCCAGGCGACATCAGATCGCTCCGTGGAGGTGATGGCAGAGAGCACGGCACTGCCGCCCTCCAGCACCAGCAGCTTCTCCTGCTCCTCTCGTTTGTTCACGAACAGCACGGGTGCCTCTGCCGGGGGAGCACTGGGCTCAGCTGTGGCCGTGCCAGTGGCACCAGCATGGGATGGGGGTCCCGAGCATCCCGGCGTGAGGCAGGATGAGACTGCTCCTGCCCCTGGCATGGGCGAGAGACACCTCCAGGCTCACCTTTCACATGTAGTGTGAAATGCACCTCATCATCACCGGCGTCGCAGAGGAAGATGCCACCATCACCCAGCTCTGCTTGCTTGATGGTGAGGCTGCGCGTGGGACCCTCGCTGCACACCAGCAGCCGCCCACCTGAGCACAGCGTCTGTCCGTCCTTCTGCCACTGCACTGCCGCTGTCTCCGGGGACAGCCGAGCCACCAGCGTCACACTGTCCCCCTCCTGCACCTCCAGCGGGCTCTGTGCCTCCTCCTTGTTGACAATGCACACAGGCCGGGCTGAGGGGCACAGGGGACAAGGCAGGGTTCAGGGATGTCCCCACAGTGGGGGGCAGTGCAGGGCACAGCTTCAAGTGGAAAGGTGATCCCTCAGTGAGTCACTGTGGGGCAGAAGGGCTGTGGGGCTGGCTGGGGGTCATGGTGGGACTAGACAGGGGTCCCAGAGGGGCAGGCATGCAGGATGGAGAGATCTGGCAGCTCAGGGTTCATTCAGGGAAGGGACAGCAACAGAGCCCATCGCTTCCGCATCACTCCCTGTACAGGCAGCACAGCTGCCATGTTGAGACCATTAATTTCATTGTACTCCCCCCCCATCCAAAACACCTTGCTGGGGAGCCAGGAGACCCGCCTGCAACAGGCCCCCTCCCACCCTGCACAGCCCACCATCTCCAGCTTGATAAGGGTCCAGGCTGAGCTCAGCCTTTGGCAGCCGAAGCAGGAGGAGCGGCGCCTGGGAGCCAGCCAAGGCTAAATTTAAACAGCCCCTGGCTGGGGGAGGCAGCAGGGACATGTCTCGCCACGACCCTGACATGTCTCTTTCTAACCAACGGCTCCTGTAGGGTTGGGGACAGGGCTCCTACCCTTCCCTGCCATGCTGCCACCCTGGCCTCTGCATTGGCAGGGTCACAGAGGCTTCCCCTCCCCTTGTGTCTGTGGCATGACCCCATCATTCTGGGGGTCCCTGGGTTCTGAGCCAGCTCACCCGACACCTCCACATTTGTCACCATGCGGTCGCTGGCAGCATCACAGATGTAGCACCCTGCGTCGCTGGGCTGTGCCCCATGGATGGTGAGCTGTCGCAGCACCCCACGGGCCTCCACCTGCACCCGTTCACCCGGATGCACCTCCTGGCCATTCCGGAGCCAGCGCACAATGGCGTCAGGCCGAGAGAGCTCACAAGCCAGCACCAGGTCTTCCCCGGCCACCAGGCAGCGATGTACCACAGTGCCCGTGCTGCCCACAATGGTCACCGGTGGCTCTGGGACTGGAGAGATGGGCTGTCACCACAAAAGCAGCCTGTGCTGGGTATCACAATGGCCAGACCCTGTCTAGACTCCTCTGGCTGCAGCTGAGTGGCACAGGGGTTTCCACAGGGCCACCACACAGATGCAGCCCACTCCCCATGTGCCGCCACCAGCCTCCCTGTGCTCACTGCCACCCAGCCCAGCCTCACACCACCCTGGCAGCAGCCACAGACCCACCTCACTCCTCTCCCCCTGGCCATCACCTCCAGGACCTCCTGCTCACCTTCTACAGTGATGAAGAAGACGATACTGTCATCGCCAGTGTCACAGAGATACTCCCCAGCATCCTTGTCTGTAGCACCCAGGATCACAAGGGATCGGCGCACCCTGTCCTCCTCCAGCCGCACACGCCCCGTGTCCTGCAGCTTCTCCCCATCCTTGTACCACTTCACCTCCCCATGGGTGTGTGAGAGGTACACCTCCAGCACCAGGTCCTCCATGGCCTGGCAACGCCGGTGGGTTGGCAGGACATCCTTCTCCAGGATCCTGACCAGCGGATCTGCAGCATCCAGCACCAACAGAGCTGAGGTCTGCGGTTTGTGCACCCAGCACTCCACACCGGGCTCTTCCCTACCCTCATGCTCACCCAACACTTGGATGGTGAAAGTCACTGTGTCATTGGCGGTGTCACAGGTGTATTTTCCAGAGTGCTCAGCTTGGGCAGCGGGGATGAGCAGCCTGCGATGGACACCCTCCTCCTCCAGGACCAGGCCGCCCCCAGCCTCGAGCCTGACACCCTCCTTTGCCCAGCACACGGGTGTATCCGCACGGGACAGCTCACAGCACAGTGTCACCGTCTCCCCCGGAGACACCGTCATGACAGGGACAGGTCTGCAGGGCTGCAGGATCCTCACCGGAGGCTCTGCAGGTATGGCATATCTGTGATACAAAGCAGCGTAGGGGCTGGCAGCCCTGGGCACGCCTCTGCTGCCAGCCCTGGGTAAGCTCCTGTGCTGGGTGACCCAGAGGATGGGCATCCACTGGTGGCCAGAACCACATCAGCACTGACCTGACACCTTGACATCGAAGGAGACAGCCTCATCCTTGGTCTCGCAGATGTACTCGCCTGCATCCTCTGCACTGCTCTTGGGGATGAAGAGACAGCGCCAGGCCCCCTCGACCAGCAGCAGCAGGTTATCAGTCTCGTCCACCTCCAACCCATCCTTGAACCAGTGCACTGGAGCATCCGGCACAGAGAGCTCGCACCGCAGTTCCACACACCCTGGTGCCTGAACCAGCAGCTCCAGTGAGCGCTGTGGAGGCTGCAGGATCCTCACTGGTGCCTCTGTTGGGGATGTAGAGGAAGGGCGTGAGACCTGCTCACTGCCCTGCTTCTGGCTCTGCTGTGTCTATTTACTGTCACCCGTGTCCCTGTCCCCATGGGGCAGTACGGAAGCTACATCCTCTCACTCCAGGGCAAAGAGGTCAGAACTGCTATGGGGCAGGGGCAGCCAGCACAGAGATGCAACTGCATGCCCTCCTCCACAATGCTGAGGGCAGGGAGCAGGGCTGGGGACCCCAGAGCACAGAGCTGGGACACTGCTACCCTTTCCAGGATGTCCCTGCTGTTCCACCAACCTGCTACCAAGATGGAGTAGGAGACAGATGCATCTCTGGCATTGCAGATGAACTCCCCCGTGTCTTGCATCCGGGCACAGGGCAGCACCAGCCGGTACTGCAGCCCTTCCTGCTCCAGCACCAGCGTCTCGCCCACCTCCACTTCTTCACCGTCCTTGTACCAGCGCACCGGGGACACTGGGCGGGACAGCTGGCACCACAGCTCCACACGCCTGCCCGACCACGTAGGAGTGAGAGGCCTCCTTGTTGGAACTGACAATCTTCACTGGTACCTCTGCTGGGGACATGGCAGGGCTCAGGTGTGGTGCTGGGTGAGTCCCATGTGAGGACAGGAATCCCCTGGGCAGCTCACTGCTCACGATCACCCTGAAACTGGCAGAATTGCTCCCAGCATGGCATGTGTACCCCCCTGAGTCAGAGAGTGCAGCTGCAGCAATGTTCATCCCCCGTGAGCATCCCTCTGAGCAGATGGCCAGGACCTGCGCTGGGACCTCCCTGTCCTTCAGCCAGTGGACAGGGGCATCTGCAGGGGACACCTGGCACTCCAACACCAAGGACAGCCCTGCTAACACCTCCCAGAGCTGCTCTGCCTCCAGCACTGGGGTGAGGCAGACCTTCAGGGCTGAGAGGACCAAGACCTTGTGTCACTTGGCCTCCCATCCTACCTGCCCTGGTGGCAGTGGCCATGGATATCCCAGCCCTGCAGTGCTGGTAGCTGCAAGCTGAGGGAACAGCAGGGCTGGGGTGTGAGATGGCATCACCCAGAGGCAGGCAGCTGGTTGTGCTCTGGAGTGTAGGGGGGCAGTGTGACACAGAGCTCTGGGTGGAGACAGACCAGCTTGCATGCTCCTGCCCACATCCCCTTCCAACCCAGGGGCATGGGCAAGGAATTGGTCTCAAGGAGGTTAGAGGCAGCTGAGGTGCTGAAGCCACAGTGTGACCGAGGAGCTGGGGCAGAGGGAGAAGGGGGAGAGCGATGTAGGTGTCTGTTGTACCCACCTGCCACGGTGATGGTGTAGAAGACAGAGTCCCCACCAGCATCACAGACGAACTCCCCTGCGTCCTGTGGCCGGGCGCAGGGCAGCACCAGCCGGCACTGCAGCCCCTCCTGCTCCAGCACCAGGCTCTCACCCACCTCCACCTCCTCTCCATCCTTGTACCAGTGCACTGGGGCTGCCGGCCGGGACAGCTGGCACCACAGCTCCACACGCTGTCCGGCCACATAGGCATGGGAGGCCCCCTCGTTGGAGCTGACAATCCTCACCGGCTCCTCTGTGACAGAGAGACATGGGGCTCAGCCAGGACATAAAGACCAGAGCCAGTGATGGTGGCCATCACAGCCCTGTGTGGAGTGAAGGCTTCACCACTTGTTGGCTTTAAGGCTGGAAGGCACCACGTCATCCACACTCTACATAGCAGAAGCTTCTGGACCATCGTGCCTGGGTCTCCCTCTCCTCCTCACACATTACAACCAGGAGGAGCACCAGGCTCTGAACTGGCTGTAAATTGCTGCAGTGCCCTTGCTCTCTTAGTACCTGCCCTGCTTTGCCCTGTGGTGGAGCTGAAGGTTGTGGAGGGAGGATGCATATAGACAAGCCCCAGCATTGATAACCACTGTCTGTTGTGCCAGCACCAGCCCCTGCAGCTGCTCTTCCAGGGAGTGTCCTCCCCTCTGCCTGTCTCCCCATTTCAGAGGCCACCAGGTGCCAGCCAGCGTTTCTGTCATGGCTCAGCCTTGGCATTTTCTTATACTGTGGCACAGCATGTGGTTTGCTTGCAGCCAGCAGCCCCATCCCTCCAGCTTACCAGGACCCAGGACCCAATTCCAGATTGCAGTCATCACTAAAATCACCGTTAATTTGCTACGTAAAATGTTTGCCACTACTCACACCACCTCTCTGAACTGAGTCAGAGCTCTAAAGACAGAGCACAAATTTTAGGTGACCAGCCCTCCTCTCTCCTGGGAGAAGTTCAGGATGCCACCTGCAGCCAACACTGCCTGCCTGGATGTGCACATTGCAGCCAGCCACAGCTGGCCTGGACTCTGCCGTGGCTGTTCATCAAGCCCATGGCTCCACGCGGGCGCAAGGCACAGCCAGCTCTGGGCCACAATGGTGGACGAGCAGCAACCTGCCCTTCTCACAGCCCGCAGCTGCCCCATGCTGGGCGTCTGGGTGGAAGCTTCCCAGACAGTTCCCAGCTGTGATGGCCAGGCCCAGCAGCACAGCGCTGCCCCGCAGCGTGCGGGAACGGTGAGGCGCCAGTTTGCAGCGATTAACCTGCCGCACGCTGAGCCTGCATCCGCCCAGCTCCCTGATCAAAGGACTGGCGGCTGCCTCTCTCCCTGGACCTGCTAAAAGCAATCACATTGCTGAAGTGCAGCTGGAGATGTTGAGCAGCACTGAAGTGAGGGGACAATGTGCCATTGCTCATAGCATTGCTCTGGCCTCAGCCGCTCACTAGTTCTGAGGGAGCTCCAGTGTTCAACAGCTGACAGAAAACCCAGAGGATGCTGGGGATGGCCGAGCTTGAGGCAGGCAGGCTACATGCCACAACAGCCCTGTGGGGGATAGCTGAGATGCCTCAGGGAAACCCAAGCGTGCCACAGCAGTGCTTGACTGCAGCAGCCAGCCTGGCACTTGTGCCAGAGAGGTGTCAGCCTGAGCCTCCAGGCACCCACCCCCAGCCCTGCCGGTGACATTCATGTCCAAATCCAGATTGAAACAAGACAGCCTCCCTAAGACCCTTCTGTCAAAGTGATGCAAAGCTGCTCAGCCAAAAGGCTGAGCTTCAGCAGATGGTGTTCCCTCTCCCACACTAGGGAAGCAGAGCTCTCCATGCCCCACACTCCCACACAGCACACAACTCCTGCCTCTTCCCAAAGCCCACACTGCCTGTCCTTCCCACTGGCAATTTTGCCTTTATCTCACTAAAACCCCCTCCCTTCCTCACCCTCCCAGCAGTCACCACTCCACTGACTCTTCGGCATCTCTTATCACTCATCCTATCTTCACTCCTACGTCCTTGGCCATCAACTTCGGCCCTTTGCCATGTGTTAACACCACAGTGAAGCTTTACCACTGTGGTCACATCACCTTTCAACTGGGCTTGAGCTCTGCCCCTGGTTGCCTTCCTGTGGTTGTGGGATGTGGATTTTGGGGCCAGCAAGGGGAAGCCTTTCACTTGCTTTCAGCTTTCATTATCCTCTGCCAGCCGGTGATGCCAGCAACTGCTCCACAGCCGGGGCAGCCGCCGCAGGATGCTGAGCCCTACTCCCACCCAGCAAACACTTCCCAGCCACCAGTCTCCAGGCAACTGCTAATTTTCAGGTCAGCAATTAACGCTGTCCATCAGAGCAATGACCAACCATGAGTCACCCCATGCCAGGTGCCAGGCCCTCTATTTTTAGGACCTTGGAGGAGGGCTTGGTTACTAGCCATGGCAGAAGTCCGGCAAACACCCTGATGTGCAGGTGCTCGGTGCTCTCGTGTGCTCTAGTGTTTCAGACGGGCTGAGTGAGCTGTTCCCTCTGGCAGCTCGTCCGAGTCCCACAAGGACCCCAGCTGAGCAACCAACCAAATTGCTGGTGAGCACCTGGCAAGAGCATGTCTGACAAGTATCCCATCGCAGCAAGTGACAGCAATACTGACACCAGCACACATGTTGTGGCATCCTGCACCGGCAAAGAAAGCCCCCTAAGACCTTACCAGCCCTCCTGCATCACACTCACCTGCCACAGTGATGGTGTAGAAGGCAGAGTCCCCACCAGCATCGCAGACAAACTCCCCTGTGTCCTGTGTCTGAGCGCAGGGCAGCACCAGCTTGCACCGTGGCCCCTCCTGCTCCAGCACCAGGCTCTCACCCACCTCCACCTCCTCTCCATCCTTGTACCAGTGCACTGGGGCTGCCGGCCGGGACAGCTGGCACCACAGCTCCACACGCTGTCCGGCCACGTACGTGTGGGGGGCTTCCTCGTTGGAGCTGATGATCCTCACTGGCACCTCTGCCAGGGATAATGTGGGCCTCAGCATGACTGGCTGCAGCTTTCAGCCACATGATGGGGGCAAGAAGCAGGGCAGGAGCACTATCAGGAGGTAGGGGCCAGGCTCCCACACACAGTCCCCAGCTCACCGGTCACGGTCACCACGAAGCTCACGGCATCATCCCCAGCGTCACAGGTGTACACACCAGTGTCTGAGGGACACGCTGAGCGGAGCAGCAGCCTCCGCACGCAGCCTTCTGCCTGCACTGCGATAACGTCATCCAGGGGCACTGCCTTGCCATCCTTCAGCCAACACACGGGGGCATCCGGGGTGGACACCTGGCATTCCAGCAGCACAGGCATCCCTGCTGGCACATTTTGGAGCCGTTCAGCCTCAGACACTGGGGCAATGTGGACCTGTGGGGCTGAGAGACATTGAGGAGCAGTGAGAAGCATGTTCCAGCATGACAGCCCCTGCTGCTGGGGTCCTGGTAGGACTCCAGGGTGAGTGCCCTGATCACCTTGCACATGCAGGATAGCTGAGTCCCGCACACCACCGGACACAAAGGTGACCTGGGCCCCACTGTCAACCAGTCGTGCTCCCCGGATCAGCAGCGAGTGCTCCATCCCACGGCGCTGTACACTGCACCGGCTGCCTGCATCCTCCTCCTCACCCAGCCTGGCACCGTTGAGGAACCAGGATCCATGCACCGCAGCTGACAGCTCCAGGGAGAACTGCGCATCCTCACCATCCCTCACCCACGCGTCCTGCAGACCCCTCTCCAGACGAGCTGCTGGGGCTGGAGCACAGTTGGACTGAGCCCCAGTGGCACTGACTACCAGCACACTGTGGCACGACATCCCAGCTTTTGCCTGTCTCCTCACCAAGATGCACAGATCCAGGGAACTCCACAGGGCTGCTCCTGCCGTGCTTGTTGGCAGCAGAGATGCGGAAGCAGTAGTCAGCCTCGCGAGGCACGCTGTCACCCAGCACCCGCACACAGCTGGGCAGGTCGGTGGCAAGGCACTGCACCCACTCCCCTCCTGCTGCCTCCCGACGCTCCAGCAGGTAGTGGCTGGCGGGGCGGAGGTGGGAGTCAGGCGCGGGACACCAAGTCAGCAGAGCCGTGTTACTCTCCACCACGCTCATCTCCACTGCCACCGGTGCACTCGGAGGGTCGTGCTTCACACCTGCAAGTCACAGCCCAGGTTGCCTGCTTGGGGATGGCAGCGAGGCTCTAGGTGGGGTGGCAGAAGTGCTAAGTGGGGATACACAGCCTGTTTCTTTGGGGATTCTCTCTCTGATGGAGAGGATGGTCTTGCTCCCATGTAGCATGCTGCTGGCTACAGGGGTTTGTGAGCGACTGTGAGGCTGGGATCCTGGAGCCCTGCTCAAAGCCCCCTTCCCAGAAAACACATCGCAGCATCACACCCCCAGCATATTGGGTGCCTATTCCATCCCCCCTTCTGTATCACCCCTCATGAACAGGCAGGAGAGAGGACACGGGACCCCTTCAAGCCTGGAGCTTACACTTGACTCGGAGCTGGGAGGATGTCTGTGACTCCCCGACCGTGAAGGAGATGATGCCCGCGTCCTGGCGGGTGACATGGACCAGCACCAGGAGGTGTGTCCTGCTGAAGCTCTTGAGCACGGTACGGGGTGACTCCCGCAGCTGCAGCCCATCCCGGCTCCAGCAGCTGCCCTCTACCACATCCCGTGTCTCCACACAGAAAACTGCGTTCTCCCCCTCCATCACATCCAGCTTCCGTGGCAGCCGCTTCACAATCACCCCTATGGGAAGAGATATATGAGGGCCAGGGAGGGATTCTGGGGACCAGGATGGGCTCTTTGACGTGGGAGAGAAGGAGGAGATTGAGGAGGAGGTTGAGGAGGGGCAGCAGCAGGTACCAGCCAAATGGAGGGCAGGCAAATGCAGGGGCAGTGGTGACCCTGGCAAGGAGGGGAATAGGAAGGCAAAGCTGTGCTGCCAGAGACCTGACCCCACCTCGGACAGAGACCTCGGCGATGCTGCGTCCTTTGTCCTTCATCTGGCAGAGGTAGATGCCATCGTCATCGATGCGGGCATCGCGGATGGTCAGGCGCCGCACCACCCCTTGCTCCTCCATCACATACTTGTGGCTGGGCTGCAGCTCCCTGTCCTCCAGGTACCAGGAGGTGGGGATGGTCTCCAATGGCACCTGGCACTCCAACACTGCATCCTCCCGCTCTGCTACCTCCACGTCTGCCAGCTGCACCTGGAACCGCAGCCGGTGCTCTGCCAGAGGAAGAGACAGGAGCTCAGGACATGTGGGGTACAGCATCCACTGTCAGCCCTCTGCTCAAGGTGCTCCCAGCTCACAAAGAGCAGCAAACCCTTGTCCCTCCTTTGCCCTCTCCTTTGGCTTGCATGAGACAGACACTGCCTTGACAAGCACATCCCCCAGAGCAGGGAGGACCAGGGCACAGCCTGGGGAGACACAGGGATGCCTCCAGTATCTGAGCAGGGAGTTCTGAGGGATGCAGGAGCACGGAAGCCAGCATGCTGCAGCAGGTATCTCAGGGGAGGGGAGCAGTGGGGTGTAGGCAGGGGCTGTACCAGTTCCTGGGTAACCCCAGCCACGGGCTGTCCCCAGCTGGCTGGATGGCTCGGGGGGAATTGGGCAGCTGCCAGTGCAGACCGTTGGAGCCGTGCCCTGCAGGGCTGGCTGCCAAAATCGCTCAGCACTTCCAGGGGAATTTGTCACCAAGGCACTGTCCCTCTTCCCTGTTTGTGGCTGGACACCTGCAGTCATCCTGAGAAGCCACACCTCTATTTCCAAGGAGAGAGAGACACGGAGCAGGACACAGCTCCTGGAGAAGCCCAGCATTCCCTGCTTCCAGCCCACAGCTCTGTCCTGAGGAGCCTGGAGTGACCCTGGCTGCCCAGAGCAGGAAGGAACCCAGTGATGCTGGGTTCCCACACAGACACACCCCCGCCAGACAAACTTCCCTGAGCTCCCCAGGGTCCTGCCACCTCTGACATTCCTTGGACGTGTTCCTACCTTTCACCTGGAGCTGCACTGCGCTGAGGGTCTGGCCAGCAGTGTTGGAAGCGGTGCACATGTACAGCCCCTGGTCCTGAGGTTTGCAGTACAGCACCTTGAGGATGAAGTAGCCCTCCCGGTCCTCGTAGATGAGATGCCTGCGGCCAGGGGCGAGGGGCTCACCATCTTTCTGCCAGATAATCTCTGGCTTGGGCTTGCCAGTAACGTAACAGCGAAACTTGGCGTGCTTCCCCGCACTCACAGCAAATGCCTTTGCCCCTGGCACCCTGGCCGGCACTACGCCATTGGGCACCCAGGTCTCCGGTGCCACACGCCGTCCCGCTGTGTGCCGCCGCCACCGCTGCCGCTCCGCCACTGCCTCGGGACCCCCGGCAGGGGAGCCATTGGGGACCCCGTCCAGCCGTGCCTGGGCTTCAACCAGGAGCACGGCAGCTGCCAGGGCCTCCTGGGAGCCACTGCGTGCCCGGCAGACGTACACTCCCCCATCCTGGGGCCGGGCACTGAACAGCTTCAGGAAGTGCCAGTCCTCTGGTTTCTGCCCCACTGCGAAGTGGCTGCTCTCAAAGAGTTCGGAGAGCTTGTGCCCGTCCTTCTCCCACTCCAGCACAGGGCAGGGCTGCCCAGACACCCTGCAGGTGAACATCACATCCTCCCCCCGGCACACCCGCATGGACGAGGGGGCAATGAGGAAGGCCGGTGCGACACTGCCTGAGCATCCCTCCTCCTCTCGCCGCTCCGCTGGCTCTACCCTGAGCATGGTGGCAGCATAAGTCTCGCCAATGCTATTCCTGGCCCTGCAGACGTAGAGTCCACTGTCCTTGGGGGTGGCACAGGACACCAGCAGGCTGTACAGGTCCCCTTTGGACTCCATATGGAAACGCCCCGAGGGCTCGATGGTATTCTTGTCCTTTTCCCAGAGGATGCTTGGCTGGGGATCACCCATGATCTGGCAGCTCAGGACCGCATTGGTGCCACTTTGGACCGTGAAGGCACGTGGGTAGGCCAGGAACCTGGGGGCTCCCCCGAACCCCTCCATCACCAACTGCCCAGGGTCACGGCTGGTAGCTGGCTGGAGCAGCAGTAGGGACCATCAGCCTGGGGGCATGTACAGACAGACTAGAGTGGGGGCTTCATCAAAGAGATGGACCAGTGTGGAGCCCCCAACCAGGAGGGACCCACACCTGGAGCAAAATCCCCAGCATGGACCCCCTGCTTCAGGAGCATCACCCTCATTTGGAGCAGCACAGCCCCACTGGATTTGCCCCAGTCACCCAAATCATCCATTTCCCAGCCCAAGGCAATAGGAAGCGTGGCAAAAGGTGGCTCTTTGCACCCCGGGGGACTGAGACACTTGGAGCCTATCCCAGGGTTGCAGAGGGGACTCCAGTTCCAGAGGTGGGGGACCCCTGCCTAGACAGGGAACATGGGCAGCTGCTTGCTGGGTGCTGGGACTGGGGGACAACGGAGGCAAAAGGGCCCCGCCCGCCCCTTCCCCACCCGCCGGGCATTCACATTCCTGCAGTATCGGGTGGTGGCAGAGCCGCATTCCTGCAGCATCTGGGCCGGCTCAGCGGGCAGGTGCTGACACGGGGCTGTCACGGGCGCGAGGCCCCGGCTGGACCCGGGCTGGGACTTCCTCCCAGACTTGGGTGGGCAGGGGACCCCCTGTGCCAGGCGGCCACCCCACAGGGCAGTGCCCTGGGGCAAAATGGGGCTCTGGGGAAGGGGTCCCCCTTCCAGAGAGTAGTCCCACAGGCAGGATCCAGCCCTTGTGCACTCAAAACTACAGCTGGAAATCATCAGTCCCAGGGGGAAAAATGAAAGCCGGGGAGGTGGGTCCTGCTTTTGCAGGGCACTGCCTCCATCCCCGGCTTTGTGGGTAACCGTGCCCACCGTCAGGGGCAGGGGTGGGACAGGGTGCTCTGTGCTTCCCCCGATGAGTGCACCCCACCCTCTGCCCACACCATGGCTGGGACTGGGGCAGGGTCGTCTCTGACTTGCTCAGGCAGGGGGAGGGGAAACAAAAATACTTCTTGAATGAACCAGAGGGCGGGAGAGGGCTGGTCCCCAAAGAGGGACAGGGACTGCGGCCAGCTTCTCCTTCCGGAGCCCTATCCCCGGGACAGTGCACCCATTCAGAGCCATCTCTCCATCCACATGCCCCTGACCCGTGGGCCACCCCACAGCAGCTCCTTTGGACACAAACAAATGGCTCTGATGGCTCGGCCGCACCACTGCACCCTTCAGCCACTCCCTTCCCCATCCACCCTGCCCCAGGCAGCCCCCCAGCCCAGTCCCCTGCCCCACTCATGTACCTCGCTCTGCCACCTCTCCCCTGTGTCTCAGTGCCGGCACCCAGCTCCTGCTGCTTCCCCCAGCTCCCCTCCTGGGTGTCAGTGCGCAGGGACCAAATGTTACAAATGCCTGCAGCTGCTGTCCCCAAAAATACCCTCTGATGACACGCGGGGTTGATAAGAGTGAGCCTGCTCCGTTCAGCGCCTCGCCGAGGCGCGGCTGGCCTACCTATGTATAGCAGCCCGGCAGGAGCCACCCCAGAGAGCTGCAGGGGTGCTGCAGGCCTGGCTGTGCCTCTGTGCTGGCTCAGCCAGCAGCGAGGGACATCGTGCCCTGTGGAGAGCATGGCGTGGGGTGCAGGGTGTGCTGTGCAGCACAGACTGCAGTGAGACAGGACGTGTCACACGGGACATGCTGCATGGGGGGGATGTGCTGCACTGGATGCTGCATGAGATGCCAGGCTTTATTGGATTGGATGTGCAGGACACTGAGCTGCTGGAGGTGCAGAGGGGATGCACAGGCTGCCCACCATCCACAGGGCAGGCAGGGTTAGTGGATAGGGAACACTTGGCACTGTCCCCTCAGGGAGTGGTGAGAGGAAGGGCACTGGGTCTCCTTACAGCCCATGCCTCTCCTGCAACTCCCACCCCGTGAGCCAGCCCATGGCTAGACAGCCCAAACAGAACCCTAGGATCCTTCCCGTGGACCTGCTGCAGGGCCTCCAGCTAGCCTGCCTCTGTCTCACCTGTTCTTCTCCCCCTGAACCTGGGCCAGCCTTCCGCAGCCCCAGGAAGAGCAGGGACCTTTTGCCATCCCTCCTCCTTCATGTCCCCAGGACCCTGCCAATCACCAAACTGTCATGAAGATGCCACAACCACCCTGCCCCTCATCTTGCCCTTTCCAAGGCTCCATCCTCACATTTTGGCTGCCCTGGGGACTGCCACCTGCAAAGTGCCTCCCCCATGCCAAAGCCTTACGGGCCTCTGATCTCCACCAGGTCCCTGCCCAGATTTCCCTGCTGTGCACAACTGCTGTCACTTCCCACTAGCTCCCCAAAAGCCCTAGACCTCCAACTCCTCCGCCATGGGAGGCACCCAGCATCAGCAGCTGCAAAGTTCACCCAAGGTACCCCCCTCCATCCCTGCCAGCTTAGGCTCCTGGCACCACCGTGCCCACAGCCCGGCCTCCCCAGCCCCACGCACCCACTGCTCCCGGCAGCATCCCCCACACACACCCCCTTGCCCGGGCGCCGGCCCCCCCCAGACCACACTGTCCTTGCAGTCCTCGCATTCCAGACGTCTCAGCGCTTTCACAGCTCAGAGATAATATTCACGGAGAGCAGACGTTTGCGTCAGTGTCAGATAGATCTCAATGCCACCCTGCCCCGGGGGGAACGCAGTGGGCAGACGGGCCAGGCAGGCAGGCAGAAGCCCGCAGCAGAGCCCCCCAAGCCAGCAGGCTGCTGTGTGCCCCACGGTCATGCTGCTGCTCCTGCACCTGCTGCCTGCCATGCTGCCCGCCGCCGCCCTGGGCAGCTGCACCGCGGCGGGTGCCGACCGGCAGCTCATCCTGGCCAAGGTGCGGGCTCGGGTGCTGGAACACCTGAGTCCCCCCCTTCTCCAGGAGGAGCCACAGATGGAAGCAAGGAGGGTACACCGGAGAGACATCCTTGAAAACACCAAAGTGGAGCCAGAGGAGCTGGAGGACACCTCCCAGGTGATCTTGTTCCCTGCCACAGGTGAGAACATCCTGATGAAAGGGTGAAGCGGGGCAGGGGATTGGAGCAATGCAGATGCTGAAGGAAGGAGAGGCTGATGTGGTGGTCTGTGGGAGAAGGGGAAGGAGGTGTGCCAGGCTGGGACATGGGCGTGAGTGAGATTTGGTGGAGAGACAGGAGTTGGAAAGGTATGGCAGGCAGGGACAGGCAGAATAGCTCAGGACAGACAGCAGAGGGACAGGCAGCACAAGAGGGTGCTGAGAAGCTGGGAAACAGCTGGCCAGGCAGAATGCAGAGACATGGGGAGGGCTGAGGAGCAGGGTGGAATAGAGTGGGATGCTAGGGAATGGGGCAGGATACTGGAAGGTGGGTTGGGATACTAAGGGACAGGGCAGGATGCTGAAGCATAGGGCAGGATGACCAGCTATAACAGCAGGAGATGGGGCAGAATGCTGAGGGATGGGATAGGATGTACATGCTGGGGGAAAGGGGGCAGGATGGCCAACAATGGGACAGGACTGGGAGATGGGCCAGGATGCTGGAGAGATGGTCAGGATGCAGAGGATGGAAGAAGGGGACAGGATGACCAGCTATGGGGCTGAATGCTATGGGGGCTGAATGCTATGGGGGCTGAATGTTGGGGCACAGAGCATGATATGGACTCTGAGAGAAAGGGGCAAGATAACCAGCTATGGGGCAGGATACTGGGGGACAGGGGTGACAGTAATGGACCAGCCTAGGGCATAGCAGGATCAGCTGTGGAGCACAGCACAGAAGGTGCTGCACAGCACATCAGCTCCCCTGCACCCTGCCACAGCCTATGCCAGCAGCCAAGTGCCCTGCCAGCACTCCAGGGACTTCTGCAACATCCCACTTGCCATCTGGCATTGGGGATTCTCCCCAGTTTTGGGTGCACACCCTGATAATCTTTTCCCCCTACAGATGCTCCCTGTGAGCCTACACAGCCAGACAAGCTGCTGGAGGAAGAAGGGATTTTCACCTACCTCTTCCAGCCCTCGGCACACACCCTGAGCCGTGTGGTGACTTCTGCCCAGCTCTGGTTTTACACGGGCCCCTTGGCTGCCCCCAACCACTCCACCCCTGACGTGCTGACCCTGTCACCCCAGGGCCGGGTGCCGGTGACGGCCATGGCGGAGCGGACACCCGAGCACTGGACAGTGTTTCACTTGGCCCCGGTGCTGCTGCCCCAGCTCTGGCAGCCGCTCTTTGTGCTCCTGGTGCGCTGCCCTGGCTGCCCCTGCCTGGCCGAGGGGGACAAGATGCCCTTCCTGGTGGCCACCACGCGGGCCAAGGGCAGTGAGAGGGCCCGTCGCTCTGCCATGCCCTGGTCCCCAGCCGCCCTGAGCCTGCTGCAGCGTCCATCCGAGGAGCTAGCTGCCCACACCAACTGTCGCCGGGCTTCCCTCAATATCTCCTTTGAGGAGCTGGGCTGGGACAAGTGGATCGTGCATCCCAGCAGCTTTGTTTTCCACTACTGCCACGGGAGCTGCGCTGCAGGCCACGGGCTGAGCCACCGGCTGGGTGTGCAGCTCTGCTGCGCCGCGCTGCCCGGCACCATGCGCTCCCTGCGCGTCCGCACCACCTCCGACGGCGGGTACTCCTTCAAGTACGAGACGGTGCCCAACATCCTGGCCCAGGACTGCACCTGTGTCTAGGGCACCCTGCAGCCCAGCCCTGGACCGTGATCCCACCCAGGAGGAGTTGCTTTCCCAGCGGAACCCTGGCTACTGAGATGGGGCGGTTTGGCCATACCACCCTCCTCTGCACAAGCCAGATTTTTGGGCTGGCCCAGGTATCATCACACTGGCAGACTTGCCCTAGGGCCAGTCCCAGCTCAGAGCAAATCAGGGCATGGTGGGGCATGGATAGGCACAGCCTATGGCAAAGGCATCGCTGCCCTGCCAAAGCCAGGCTGCTGTCTGCAACCGGATTAGCCCTCATCTCTCCCCACCTGCTTCCCTCCTGCAGTTCTGCACCCCCACAAAGATTGGTGTCTTCCTCCTGCTGCAGAGTTCAACAGCTTCCCCTGTGCTCCAGGCAAGGCCAGGCTGCTGCAGCACGATCCAGATGTGCCTGGGTGAGCCCATGAACCTCACACTGGTGGCAGGGCTGGTAGCACACATGGCACCACAAGTAAGCCCTCTCCCAGCAGTACAGCTTGTTGGAAAGCTTAATGGGATGAGTGAAATAAACCTGTTCCCTTTACTAAAGCACCCTGGAAATGCCAGTTTCTATCTAGATGGAGAAATCAGGGGATGGGCAAATACTGCTAGAGGCATCCAGCTCTGATTTGGGGTACCAGAGAGGGGAGTGGAGTATGCTGGCCAAAACGGGCATGGTGTGGCTGGGTTTGATCCTGCCCCAGGCAGGGGGTGTGCAGAGCAGAGCAACATCCCTTCTGCTCTGGGCAACAGGTTGTGCAGGAACAGGGGCAGCAGGGGGCTGGGGAGACATGGGGATGGTGGGAGGATGGGGAGGAAGAGGAAAGCCCCTCATGTGGCCCCTTGACAGTGACAGAGCCAAAGAGGAACGTGGCCAGTGCAATCCCTCTCCAGCAGGATGATGACGGCTGCCCCGGCCGCAGCCGCCTCCTCATGGCAGGAACAACTGAGTCACCCTGGGCAGCAGGGAGGTCCCAAGGCACGCACGGCAGCTCCACCCAGACACACAGGATTCCCTTCCCACCCCTTTTTCCCGAATGAGCAGATGCAGCAGTTCAGTACAAAACGTCTTCAGCCTTTACTAATATAGATATTAAAAAAAAAAAAAAAGAATGACAATCATTTCCGAGTAAAAAACAACACTACAAAAGTCCCCATGTGACCCAGACTGAGATGATGAGGAATGCTCCACTGGCTCCCGGCCGAGCCCAGCTCGGGGCACCACGTCCCCACACTGAGGCCAGGCTCTGGCTCCGTGCAGGGGGTCCCAGCCCTGCAGCCAGAGTGGGAGGAGACAAGTTTTGGTCCAAGGACGGCCTGCCAGGACAGGGCGGAGGCAGTGGGAACGACAGCCCCTGACCTCTGCACAGACATTTCCAAGCAGGCCAGCCCCGCAACTCACAGCCCCATGCCAGGATGCTACGCAGCACAGCCCCCGGGCTACAAAGTCACTTTCTGGCAGTGCAGTGCCACCAGGACCCCTCCCACCCCCTCCAAGAGTAATGCCAGCCCAGCACTCTGTCCCACAGCTTGGCCCGGCCAGCCAGACCCCCAGCCTACTCCCCTAAGTCCCCAACACCTCAGGGGGCAGTACCAAAATCACCAGCACACGCACCAGCAAGTGCTGCTGTGGGTGGCAGAGGGCATGGGGGGCACAGGGAGATGTGAAGACAACATGCTGGGGAAAATAGGTGTGGGAGGAGGAAAAGTGGGTGAAACAGGAGATGGGGGGCACAGGCCCAGAGTGGAGATTGGAATGGAGTATAAAAATGCCAGGGTGCACATGTTGATGAGTTTATAAAAACGTACAAAAATAAGATATTCCCTTTTTGAAAATTAAGTAGGAATGAACCCCGTGGTCCCCGACCCCTCTGCTGCCCACTGGGACAGGGCTGCCCAGACTGCCCCACTGGGCAGGCATGTGGCATCCTTTGCCCTGTGCTCCTGGCAGGATGCCTGTCCCACGGTGGCGGTGGCAGCCACTCTGGCAGACACGCTGTTGTCCCTGGCGGCACTCACAGCCCTGTGGGGAGCAAAAAGCAGGTTAGCACCCACTCCAGGGGGAATGGCATCCTCTCTTCAGGGGAGCCTCGGGGCAGCCCCCCATGTCTCCATCCCAGTGCGTGGGATCCATCCCCCGCCCGGCTCACCCGTGCTCCTGTCGCAGGCGGCGGTCCCCTTCTCATGGGCGAGGTTGAGGCGGTTCTGCTCAGCGGCCATGCCATTGGCCTCGGGACTGCTGCTGCGGGCAGGGCTGGGGGGCTGTGGCGGGGGCTGCAGGTGGAAGGCCACCTCCAGGTGCTCCTGGGCCAGACGCAGGTGCTCACGCAGCCGGTCCAGCTCGTGCACCGGGGGAGCTCCAGCCAGGGCAAAGCGCCCCTGGGCCAGGCTCTCCCGGTAGTCCAGCTTGCTGTTGGTCAGTGGGGCTTGTGGCAGCTCCTTCTTCAGGGAGTGGTAGGTGGGGGGGGCGCTGGGGGCTTTCTTGGGGTATTGTGGTGCAGGACTGTCACCATTTGGGAGTGGGGGGCCGTCAGCTTGGCTCAGGGCATCACGGATACGCCCCACACCAAGATGCAAGAGCTCGCAGAGGTTGAGGAAGAGGCAGAGCCCGCTGACGGCGTACATGATGAGGAGGAAGATGGTCTTCTCAGTGGGGCGGGAGACAAAGCAGTCGACAGTGTGCGGGCAGGGGCTGCGGCTGCAGACGTAGGAGGGGCTCACCTCAAAGCGGTACAGCAGGTACTGCCCGAAGAGGAAAACCATCTCCAGCACGGAGCGGCACAGCAAGTGTAGGACATAGGCACGCATCAGCCCGTCCTGCTTGATACGGCGCCGGCCATCGTGCTTCTCTCCGCCCTCTGGGCTCTTCTCCTTCTCCACCTCGATCTCCTCAAAGATCATGGGGTCTTCTTCATTGTCATCTTCTGCCTCCTCGTAGTCTCGCCCGGCTCCCCGGCGCACCACCGGCATGCGCGCCCGCCGGGCTGACGGCGGCCGGCGCCGCGAGGCCTCAGGCATGCGAGCGATGCGGTGCATGGCAAAGCCCAGGTAGAGCACCGACGGCGTCGCCACCATGATGATCTGGAAGATCCAGAAGCGGACGTGGGACAGGGGCGCAAAGGCGTCGTAGCAGACGTTCTCACAGCCCGGCTGCTGCGTGTTGCAGACAAACTTGCTCTGCTCGTCGTAGTAGATGGACTCTCCCCCGACGGCCGTCAGCACGATGCGGAAGACAATGAGGACGGTCAGCCAGATCTTGCCCACGAAGGTCGAGTGGTTGTTGATCTCCTCCAGGAGCCGCGTCAGGAAACTCCAGCTCATCCTGACCAGGCAGTTGACTCAAATCCTGCAAGGAAGGGGCAGGCAAAGAGGCACTGAGTAATTCCCTATGCATCTCACCAGGACCCTGAAGTCTGCCAGCTGCTAGACGAGCTCTGTCCCACTCTCTCTTCCAGCACCAGTGTCCCTTCCCTTACCCATAGATCCATAAACACAGCCCTGCTCAGGAAGATGCCTCCCCAAAACTTTATTCCCTGCTCAGCACCGCCTCCCTGTGCTCCCGTCTGCATCCTGCTCCCACCCTGCCGCCAGCCAGGTGGGTGGAGGCAATGGGGAAAGGCTGGGACATCCTGGTTGCCTGCAGGGACACATCTAGGGGAAGAGTGAGCACAGTCACAACCAGAGCAAACATGCCAGCATAGGGCAGCACCAGCTGGGGACTGTGTGGGGACAAGCAGGAGCAGAACCACTTCCTTCTCTCCTAGTGACACAGCACCCATTTATCACCTGGCACTGAACAGGTCCCTAACCAGTGTCACACCCTGTGAAAGCACTCACACTCTCCCACGGGGGTCCACAGGCCACTGGAGGAAGGCAACACATGGCAGCTCCACTGGCTCACTGCAGCTGCCCGCCCTGAGCCCTGGCTGAGGGGGGCAGGTCCCCAAACCAGCATTCCCCACCACGTGCTAATCAGCCAGGTCCTCTTCACTCCACAGAGCTCTCCTCCGAGGGCCAGTAGAGATGCAGCATTATTCTCCCACCAAACTTCAGTGCTGTACCCTCTCTCCCGCAGAACTCCAGCTCCCAAAGCGTGCAGTGGCCAGTGCTCACAACACCCTGCAGCTCCATGGCAAGGGCTGGTGGGGGGATGGAACAGGGGACAGGACAGTGATAGCAAGGGGCAATGTGGGGTAGCCAAGGAATTGCACAAAACCCTGGCAAAACAGCTGACACTAGAGATTAGGGAGGAAATTACAAGGACCATGTCACATCTCCCGGCCAAAGAAGACACAAGACATCCACACCACCCACTGGCACCCCTGGTTTCAGCAGCTTGTGCATGAGATGATGCAAGCCAGGGCAGCAGGTGGCAGGGATGGCCCACGGTGAACAGAGGGTATGTGTCTGCACAGAGCCCCCAGCAGCCCCTGCCAGCCCCATCCCATCACCTGTGGCCAGGGCATGTCCCTGCACATGATGATTGATGCTGCACTGATTCCACTACTGTCCAGAACAAGAGGATCTTTTACACTAATCTCAGCCAGCCTCCGGACCAATCTCACCTAAGCAGAAGAGTCCCTCCAGCACAAGCATCTGTGCTGGGGACATGCTCTTGCTGCAGGAGGTGGCACAGGCTGGCGGCACCAGGGACCCAAATTCAGCCCATCAGGGCCACCATCCTCCTGTGGTCATACACCCTGCAAGGTTTCACTGCTGCCCTGTCTCCAGCTGTGAGCCCCTCTCCCCCACCACCTCCTTGGAAGGTGGGTGCTTTGTGTCTGCCTTTACCCTAGTCTCTAGCAGCACACTGCCCTGGCACCGGGGTGAAGAACAATGTGAGAGGACGAGGTAGGAGGACAGTTCCAGGAACTAAAACCCAAGCTATATCAAACCATGACAGGTACCAAGCCCAAGGAAAGCAAAAACATAGGGTGGCATTGCTGTGGTGGCTATGGAAGTGTGGCATGGGAAGGGCTGGCAACGTGGGATGGCAGCAGTAGTGGGCAGAGCCAGGGCAGAGCTACCTGCAGCCTGTCCCCTACCCGGGGCAGGTGTCCAGAGGCCAGTTTTCAAAGCAGCACAGCCATCCAGGGCCTCCCGGCCATGCTGGGAGTCAGGACTAGCACCACATACCTTGGCTGGGCCCTACACCTACCCCTCAGTCCCACCGACCCCAGTCCCCCCGCGTGGGGCTCCCAGTCCCCTCTGCCGTGCCTGAGACCCCCAGTTTCCCCTGCCCAGGGGCACAGCAGCAGGCATCCCACCCTGGGGCTCACCAGCCCCTGCCCATCCGGGGACGCTGTCCCAGTGACCCCTGCCACCCTGGGGACCCAGCCCTCAACGCCAGCCTTCTCAGGGTCCCCGGTCCCACCGACTCCAGAGCCCCGAGGGCCTCCAACCCAGCTGCCCCCGCCTGNCTCGCATCTCCGCCCCGCGGGTCCCGCTCCGCAGCAGGCAGCGGCCCCGGCCCGCCCCGCTCCGGCCCGTCCTGCTCCCGTCGGGCGGTGCCGCCCTCGGTTCTCCCCGCCCGCGGCTCGGGAGGCCGCGCGGGGCTACGGGCAGGGGCCGGCGCCGGTCAGAACTCTCCCAGAGGCGGCTCCCGCCCCAGCAGCTCCGTCCGGCCCCGCTGACCGGCTCTGTCTCTCCGCCCCGCGCCCCCGCGCAGCCCTCGGCTCCTGGGAGGCCGCTCCCTCCCGCGGAGCGAGGCGGAGGCTCCCTGCCCGCTGCAGGGGGACGCTGCGAACCGCGGGTGCGGCTCAGCCCGCAGGCTTTTCAGGGGTGAGTCCGGCCGCAGGGTTACAGGAGGGAGCCCCAGCTCCGGCCTGAGAGTCTTCTGCACAATAACCTCCTGTTCCTTATAGCGTTCTTCCCCGCCCAGTGGAGAGCGAGGATGGAAGAAAGGAGAGATCTGGTGGCACAGAGGAGAGGTGGCCCCACACACGGTGGGAACGCAGAACAAGACGTGCCTGTGTGGTGGTAATGTTCCTCAAGCCTTTTGAAGCCCGTGCTGCTTCTCGTGTCCCAGGCCAGGTTCCTGCAGCAGGACCGAGCTGAGCATGCAGCACCTCGAGATGTGCCCTTAGAGTCACCTACGGCACCGCCAAGGCTAGCACGATGGCAGCAGCGGCTTTGAGTCACCACCCTGGAGCCGTGCTTTCCTTGACCCTGGTCACTCAATTTCTGCACTGCTAAAATTGGCTCTGTGGGAATTTTGTGGGTGCTGAGTCTCCACACTGGGCCAACCACACCCTTGATGTCCTGGGCCCTGTTGTGAGGGGATGAGGAGGGATACTGAGCAGTCTTGCACAACCCAAATAGTCATGCCAAAGCTGGTGTCTGCATAAGCTCATGAAGCACTGCTTCTTACTGAAACACGTGCTCCTTCTGCTGAAGGGTTTCTATGAACTGGCACTCTGGTGCAGCACTGGGGCTGCTGGGGCAGGGCTAAGGCCAGGAGAGCTATGGGGCAAGGAGAGCTATGGGGACTGTGGCAATCATATCCAGTGTGGGGTTTTGATTATTCTGCAGCAGCCCTGCTGCTTCCCTAAATCAGCAAAGCCACCAGGGCATTGCATCAGCACCCACAGAGCCTGCACACAGGCTTAGTGCTCTTACATGGGAGGGCAACTGGAACCCCCCAGAGCAGTGTTCTGTACCCTGACAGAGATGCAGGTGTGTGCACGACAGGTTGGGAAAAAGGGCCCTGCTTTGGGCTCTTGCTCACTCTCTCCTTCTCCCCAGGTCATGGATGGGTCAGTCCCATCACGTCAGGTAACACATTAAGTTCTATGGAGGGAGAGCTGCAGCAGATGGAGGGGAATTTGACCAGGACATAAAGAAAGAGTTTTCGTTGAATCCCATTCTCATGCATGCAACTGTGGCATTAACATTTCTGTAAGGGAAAAGTGCGTTCCAGATTCAGCACAGGCACTCTGGTCACAATCTCCACCCCAGGCCAGGAGAGACAGGAAGAGGTGGATGCAAGGAGACAGCAAGCTGAGCATGGAAACTCAAGCTTTTGGAACAATGTAGAGAAGCTTTCAGCTCCAGAAATGAAACCCAGAGCTGCAGGGAAGTGGCACCTGCAGTGCAGCGTGGAGAGGTGGGAACAGGGTGGTGGGCTGCCAGCATGAGGGCAGCATTCCAGCATGCTGGGGAGGTCAAGCAGCACATGTTCAACCTCCTGCTCTTGCCTGGCAGTTGAAGTGACTTGTGGCTTTCCCCACAATAACCACTTGTTTTCAAGTGTTTCCAGCTTGGAAAGCTTGCCTCCAGCCTGGCTTCAACCCCAGGCAGCCGAGCAGTTTGCCAGGGGTAAGGGACCTATGTGACCCTTTCACTGTGGTGCTCAGCGCATTAAGAACAAGCCCCTATTTCACCAGCCTCACGTTAAACTGGGGAGTGTGACCTCTGAGGCACTGCAAAATGAAGCCCTTGTGCCCAGAAAGAAGGTGCTTGTTGCGCTGGGGTCAGGCACCACTGCTGCAGCATTTTTGCACAGCACAGCTCAGCCCATGCCCGGGCTGCAGGGCAGGGATGGCCTTGGAAGGCCAGGCCTGGGGCTGGTGTCACACAGCCCACAGACAGGCATTACTGTGCTTGTCAGCATCTGACCATTGGCGTCAGAGCCCTCCAGCTTCCCCTGTGATGTTGCCATGGGTGTTCCTGCACTCTACCCTTTTCTTAAGCTTGCAAAATCCAAATGCCTGCAGAGGCATCATTCTTTCAGCTTGGGGTGGAAGGAAAACCCTCATCATCTGGGAAAGGAAGACAGTGGACAAAGGGTGTTGCCCACCCTCATCCCTTTCCACATCAGCTGAGGCTGACAGAGCGTAGTGGGCAGGAAGGATGTACAGACCAGCAGTCTTGTGGGGTCTGGCTCAAAGACCAGCTTTGCAGAGGAAACGGGCACTGTCACCAACCGCAAAAACCAGGATCAGCCCCAAACCACTGAGTCTGTGGGGCAGAGCCACGGAAGGGCAGCTGCACAGACCAGCAAAAGCAAGGTGAGCTGGCAAAAGAGGAGATAGTGGCTGAGGGGGAGTGTAAGCAAAGGGATAAGAAGAACATCCACTTCTTGGACAAGTGCTGCAGCTCAGGAGGGACATTGGCAAGAGCTTGTGCAAGCACTCCATCCTCCCTGTTTAGGCACAGTGCTGCAAGAGAGGCACCCTCTGAGATGCCAGTTCCAGCCCCTGCCTTAGCCACCAGACACAAGGTGCAGGGCCCAGTCTGGCTCTTGACAGCAGCCTCAGTTTCTGCTCTGATCAATACAGCTGGATGGGCTGGGCCGTGCTATGACAGCCTCTGCTCTCGGGGACAGTGGCAGTAAGGCAGATGGTGGGGCTGGACACCCCGGGTGTGTTTCCTGTGGGGTGACATGGACAATGCCTGGCTGGTGCCTGGCAGCGGGGTGAGGAAGCCAGCTCCACCCTCTCCAAGCAGGGCTGAGCAGGCAGCACTGCAGGTAGGTAGCAGTGCAGGTAGGCAGCATGCATCCCTGGCAGCAAACATGCTCTTCCCAGATTAAACAACTTGTCTGGCACTGTGACAGGGAGCAGACAACTCTGTTAGGGATGGTTTGTCCTGATACAGGACAGCTCTGTAACTAGCTTAATACTCTTCCTCTGATAACGGGTAGAGGCACACTCCATCGCAGCAGCCAAAGGGCAATGACCATGCCCTCCATCAGAGGCTGAGCAAAGGCTGAGATGGCTTTAAAATAGTTTCCTTCCCTTTTATTGCCCAGCTTGATCATGCAGCACAGTGGGGCCACAGCCCCTGCTCAGCTCTCTCATGCTATGGTGTCCTTCACAGTCCCTGGGTGCTGACTTCTGCCAGCACCACACACAGCACTTGAGCCCAGCCTGTGTTGGCTGCTCTTCCCCTGCCTGCCAAACTGGAGGGTAGCCCACAGGAAAGGGCTTTACACAGGCCCTGGACACTGCTCTGCGTGCTCGGTAAGGATCACTAGCACCTTGGAGGGATGAAGCTGGCCAGACAGGTCCATGACCCATAAGGAACATGTGCCCTTTACTGCTACATCTCACATCCCCTGGAGATGGGGCCAGCAGGGACATTCTGCTAGAAGTAAATGACCAGGCACTCCAGTCACCATGCTTCGCTAGTTTGACATAATGCAAGGGGGCTGACAGTTAACCCACAAGCTATGTGTGCTCAGGGCAGTACTGCTTTAGAGGGCAGAGAGATGCAGCAGGAAGCACTGACATAGCCAAACCCATGACTGAAGGCATCATTTTCATTGATAACAGCAGAGTAAAGCAGGGCTTTATGTGGAACAGTGGTGGTAGCTTCAGGCTCACGGCAATGGCCCGCCTGAGCCCACGGCTGCCTGCAGCTTGTCTCTAGAGCCCTATGGCAGCCTGGGAATCCTTCCAGCTACATACACCTTGACAAGAGACTACTATAAGCAAGCAGGCAGGGAAACAGAGGTTCAGACCAGCCTTGCTCTGTGCTAGCAGCTGAGTGCTGGAGCTCAGTGCACCCAGAAAAGGAGGAGAAGAAGAAGCAAAATCCAGATTGTTTAAAAGCACAGCTGGGGGATGGCATAATCAAAACTGAGACAGGCAGAAGGTATCTGCAGCTGGTTCAACATATATTCCACTTTTCTGCAAACCGCAGCTGTCCTGTACAATCCCAGTTCCCACAGAGCCATCAGCGGGATGCCTGCAGTGCTGGATGGTGGAACATGTTATGGAAGCCCTTGCACACTCCCAGCTGATGAAAGGAGACCAGTTAATGTAATCACTGCACCAGCTGCAGGAGACCCTACAGCAAAGCATTTGTGATGGAGTAACCAAAAAGGGGTTAATCTGTAATAACTAGGAGAAAATGCAAAGTGAAAACAAAGCAAGTGTTTCATGAAGAGGCAGGAGACAAACTGTGGCAGTGCGTGTGAGCTTTCCTGTCAGTGCAGCAGCCAAAGGAATGCAGAAAATCAGGGTGCTGTTAATGGGCCCAAGAGGCTGGTGCTGAGCTGGGAACACAGACCACCACAGACATGGCAAAGAAGAGAAGCAAATGAGTAGTCACCTCTGAAATAAAAAGAAAGATCTTGAGAAGAGCTGTGGACAGGCACACAACCAAAACCTTTGGTTCTGGCAGTCCACACTTTGTCAGGCCCCTCAACACATACCCCGATACTGGAGTAGCAAAGGTGCAGCTTGGCTAGGACCAGAAAAGCAAGTTCCAGGGATGTTTTCTCAGGGAATCAGGTTGAGCAGAAGAGACATCAACGAGCTGGTCGAGTAACTCCAAATTTGACTCTTGCCCTTTGTGAAAAACGCAACTATAGAAGGTGAAGGCAGAACTTACACAAGCTCCTTAAATGGCAAGATGAAGATATGAAACCCTACTGGTGTTTACTTGCTCAGCTCCCTGAGAGTCCTTCCCCCAGACAAAGCTGGGGACTGAGCTCACTCCCACTTAAGATCTGAGATCCCCAAAGGAACAGAGAGCAGCAGCTAGATGCCGATTGAGGAAGAGGGGAGAAAGTGGGACAAATTGGGACATCTGCCTCCAGACACTACAGATCTTATTAAGTCTATAGAAGGCTAGATAAAAATATCAGCCACTGTGGGCCTTCAGCAACTCAACTGGCTCTGGAAGTGACAGAAGAACATCCAATAGTACAGTGACCCCAAGAAAGAGTGGCCTTCAGACCCAGAATGGAAACTGAACTTCCTGCTCTCCTAAGATTATAAGGATGGCATAGATGGGTTTGAGCAGGAAGGGAAACTTTATTGCATCTTTTCAGGGAACCAGCAGGATGCAGTGGGGCCAAGTCCCTGCTGTTTTCTCGATGACAGAAACTGAAGCCATAGACATCAACTTTGGGCATGTGGAAAGTTTAAATGTCATAGAGACTACTGTGAATAGCTGCCATATTCAATATCCAAAGAAAACAAGCATCAGGTAACTGAATGTCAAATGCACGTCTTTATAAAAATCAAGATCACACTCACATAAAATACAGGTTTGTCACTAAGGATTGAACAGTCAGAAAACTTGCCCCGAAGCTGCAGACTGAACACTCATAGGAAAACACAGATGCTGTTCTGGGAAAAGCTACCATCAGTAAAGGTCCCTACTTAGGGTATCAGATCCCACCTATCAGCACCTAATGTAACAGGTCCATTTCTGCCCACCCCCACAGGGAGCTTCAACAGCATCAAAACATCACACACAGTTCTATCTTTGCTCTTCATGGGGCAGGGGCAGAGACTATGACATTAGCAAAGCCCTGGCCAGGCAGCAGCATTTTTTGAGCCACATTTAACTCTGTAGGAGAAGTTGAGACACAGTAAAGCTCCGTTTGGGGAAGAACCTAGAAGGAAGCACTCCCACCTCCACAGCCACACCAACAACAGCTCCTGAGAGAGGCAAGCCTCCGAGGGCCTATGCAGCCAGTAAGCAGTGTGCTGGGGCTGAAAGGCCACAGGATGCCCACCTGAGGGCAAGAGTCAAAGGAGAACACCACAACCTGTATCTGGTGTCAGTCTAATCCTGTTTAAAATTGTTCCTTTGTTGCTCCTTGGAAGCCCGGAAGGTGGAGAAGATTAGCCTAGCAGCCCATTCACACCCACCCTGAACAGGACAGGGAGAATGGCCTGAATCCAGTGAGATGTTAGGGAACCCCTGAGGCAGCAGCAAAGCTAGTATGGAAGCCCTTAGAAAGACATTACAGCACTGCAAAAGAATGAAACAAGGAAAACATGACAATTCAATAAATATAAGCTTTTATTACAATAGAAAATAGTAAAACTCGTGTTAAAATAGACTCTTGCTTTTGGACTGCTCAGAAAAAGCCTAAGCCTTGCTTATACTTGCTGGTGCCCATCAAGGTCCTGACCCCTAAGCAATGAGCAATACACTTCTGTGCTGAGAACCTCGAGGCTCCTTCCTCCCAGTGACAGTGAAAGACTACAGCAGCAGACTGAGCCATGCCCCATCAGGCAGAGAGGCAAGGGCTCTCTGTGGGGTTGTGTACAACATGCTTCATCCCCTTGTGCAATCAGGCTCCAGTTTGAAGCAGGTAGCTTTAGGGAAACCACGGACAAGAAGGAGGGAGAGGAAAAAAAAAATCATCAGCATATAATGATAGCTGGTCTGAAACAGCTAAGAAGGCAGCAAATGCATCTGCCAGAAATGGCACCTGACTGCCTTTGGATAGCTTACACACTATTACAAGGAACACTCTCCACCTTCTCCTTCGGTGGCCAGTCCAGTGCAAATAGATGACTGTGCAGTCTGAACCATCATGTGCTCCCCTCTTACTCACCAGAAGGGGCCAGGGACAAGAGTAGAGTGGAAAGCAGAGGCCACAGGACAGCAAGGTCAGATGGGAGTGGGAGACACTTGCGCACCATTGCTGGCACAGCAGCACTTGACTGCACGTCCTGCCTGCTCCAGCCACCAGGCTCACTCCAGTGCCTCATACACAGCCTTCCGGAGCTCGATCGAGAACATCTCCTCCCAGGGCCCACGGATCCACTCCACCAGCTCTGCCAGGAGCTCAGGGCACTCTGTGCGGATGTGCCAAGTGCTCTCTAGCTTCAGTACCTGGCAGGGAGGAAAGGCAGGGAGGTGAATGAGCAGACTGGCCTGAGAGACACCAATCAGCCCCGAGCCACCATCCCCCAGCACAGCTGCTGGCTCCTCCTAATTCCTCTGTGACCTCCTTGTCCCTCTCTGCTACCAGCAGTTGAGTGTCCCTTGCATGACTTTCTACTGTGCTCCCCTGGCTCTGTGGTACAAGGCCCTAGGTTAGGATGGGAGATGAGAGCCCCAAGACACTCTTGCAGGAACAGGATCTGAGCACAATCAGCCCCCAGCACCCTGACCCCATGAGCACCTCCTGCTTACCTCATCGTAAAGCATCAGCTTGATGTCACAAGGACAGAGGCGATAGGTTATGATATTGCTAATACTGGTGATTGGCTGCTTCTCCTTCAACTGGATGCTGCTCCTAGGAGGCATTTCTGCCTCATGGTCTTCATCCAAGGAGGGCTGCACCTGCCACTGGTGATTCTCCTCCAGCAGAAATAGCATGCTTCGGGTACTCAGCAGGGTCACAGGAAAAGCAGATGCCCCTAAAAGGATATGAGGGAATAAGAAAGGCTTTGCTGAGAGCCTGAGTCACCACAGAACCAGCTTTGCTCTCCATTCCTCCCCTAGGGAAATCCTTTACAGCAGCAATAACTTGGGTGAATAACTTTATCCAGTTTCCTGACTAAAGAGGGGACCAGGGTACTGAAAAGTGGCTGGGCTTGACCAGCTTATCCAAGCTTATTGCAGGAGCACGTACATGAAAGACCACTGCCCAGCAAGGCTTGTCCAGCCCATGCCCTCAAGTGAGGCAGGAAGAGTCACTTGAGTCCTTTGACCTCTTAAACAACATTTTACTACTCCTTAGTTAAAATTTGACAACTGCAGCTCAAAGCCTGCCTTTTTTGGCCTGAATTTGTCTGGCTACAGATATCTGATGGGTGGAACAGAGAGCACACACATAAAGTTTAATACCAAGCTGGAATGCATCATAAATATGACAGGAAGTAAAGTAGTTTTGATAAACTTTAGGCAACATAAATATAATCCAGCTATTTCAGTAGATGCAAATTAAAAGCACTACAACTTGGGAATAAGTTAGATGCACAGTAATAGGAAACCATTAGCAAAACTGGCTGAGGTCACAGGGGATCACAAAGCTCATGCAGCAGTATGTTACTTCTCTCATCACATCTCACTCTTGGGAATTAGTAGGACTATCAGGAAAGGGGATGTTTAATCCTGTCTACTTGGTAATGAGATCTCAGCTGGAACTGTGTCCAGTTTTGGGCACCATACTCTAAAAGAGGAGAAAACTGTAGAGTAAAGAAAGATGCGCTGTAAGTTCTTCCTTTCACATACTATTTCTTCAGCTTGAGGATAGCAATAAACATACTTCCTACAGATTCCTTCTGATCCTCACACTCCCATGCCTCCCCAATGGTGAATGGTGACCAGGGGTGCAAAAGCTTAGCAAATAGGTCAGAATGTGATTAAGAGCTAGGTTGCTTTTTTCAGTGTGCCAAGCTATGACAACATTGGAATTGTTCACTGAAGACTCAAACCCCAAGTTTAACACGTCTGTCCCTCAGCAAGGCCTGGAACAAAACCTGAAGGGCTCCAGCAGGCTCCTCCTGTACTATCATCTCAGGTTCTGGACACCTACTTCTGTTTTCTCAAATGAAGAAGCCTTTCAGCAACTCACACAAACCATCTGTTTTTATGACTCCTCATCTTTCCCTCAGATCAGGGCAATGATCCAGCCCTCAGATAATCTCTAGCTTCTCAAGCTGTCACCAAAACTGGTGTGCAAGACCAGCTGCTCCCTAGAGCTTAGACTTGCATGTAGAAAAGGACTGGGAGATTTGGTGGATGTACAGAAGTATGCTGGTATTCTACACAACCCAACACTAGAAAAGAGCCCTCACCCATGCCCCAAACCCACTTCACTGCTGGAAAAAGGGCATGGCTCTTTTCCCCCAGACTGTACACTAAAATCACAAGCATGTAAGCAGACACCACAATGTGTAGGACATCTGGCTACTGAGATCTCCTGTACCTTGGATCAAGTATGCCAGCAGGTAGAAGAAACAAGTGTCATCTGCAGCTGCAGAATCTGTGGTCTTGGAGTCCAGCAGAGGCCTGGAGGAGATACAACAGGGGGCTGATAAGGAAGCACTCTGTTTCCAGTCTAGGTTTGCTGTGAACTAGGTACTGTTCCCAGACCTCCTGGGGAAGGGAAGGACCCATATCTCTTCCAGATAATGCAAAGTCTTCCTTCTCCCGGTCCTCTGACCACCACCTTGCCAGCCAGGAGCCGAATGTTTCTTGCAAGAAGGCTGCCCTATGCCTCCCACTTTTTCTCCCTCCATTATACCCTGGCTCCTCCAGAAGAGCTGAAGTTGCCCACCTGGCTCAGCCCATGACACCCCTTTGCCTGTTCACCCTCTGTGCAGGAGGCACTTGAGACAGCTGTCTTAAACCACTAACATAGGCCTGGCTGCAACTCCAGTAGTGCCTCCTTCTGTGCTACCCTGTTTCCAGCACCATGCTTCCCAGGGTCTGCTGGACAAGCAGACATCCCTTTCTACCTGAAATCCAAACCTCTCACAGGCCCTTACCATAGCCAATGCTGGGGATTCATTTCCACAGTGGGGATTTCCTTCACTTTACTCCTGTGCTTAGCAGGCAGTTCTTGCATGAGATCTAAAGAGGGGGAGAAGGCAGGTGTCTTTTACTGCAAACCCAAGGGCAGTATGTAACATTTCAGGACACTTCTCTACTGTTCAGAGAGGTGTTGCAAGTTATGATGGCAGTGAGATTCTCTCCCAGCTCTTTTTCTGACCTGTCAAGAAGTTTATTTCCAACATATATCCAATAATAGCTGTCCTGATAGCTCCCCAAGAACAAATCTTTCAAATCCTCTCCCCCACGCCCCTACAGCTCTACTCTTACCTGTCAGGGTCTGCAGGAACTGGTCACAGCATCTTTGGTTCCGGATCAGCAGATTGTAAGAAGTTTTTGGGTTCTCAAACTCCATTCGCAAGGTCTGGTGGCAGAGTCCCACTTCCAGATGAGAAATATCAGACAGGTAGTGAGAGTCATTCTTCTTCAGCCAGTCTGCAGGTTGTCCCCTAATCACAGAGCACAGCCCTCAGCTGCAGCAGGCTGCCCCATCTCCCCTCCCACGTCAGACTGCAGCAGGGGGTTTGCCAGGAGAGCCTGTGCATGTCACCACCCCTCCAGGGTAAGGGCAGCAAGGCTAGCACAGGATGGCACTACCCAGCACTCACAGACTTGCTGCAGGGTCCTCACCTGATAGCTCCAGTGACTTCCAGCACATAAATCTTGAGATCAGAAGCAACCAGGATTGAGAGGAACTCTCCCGGCCGGCCAAACTTCACCATGACCACCTAGAGCACACAGAGGGTGGGTCACAGCTTTGGCCTGCCCCTTGACAACTCATCCACAGGAAGGCCAGACTCAAAGACACTTCAGCTCCCTTCACACCCCACAGTCTCTGAGATGCCACCTGAGTGCAGAACTCGCAGGGTGGCAAGAGGGACAGCAGAAGTAGGAGTAGTGCTGTGGGAGCTCACCTTGAGGAAGCACTGAAACTCCTCAGCATTCTCCTCAAAAACTTCCATGTCCAGGTACAGCTTCAGGCGATGATCCACTGAGCGGAAGTCCCTCGTGTTCAGGACGCTGTTTACAGCTGAGGAGAGCAAAGGGCAGCAATGACACTGTCCACTGACCAGGGGCTGCCCGAGCATGCAGACAGGCACCAGGGCAGCAGTGTCACCCCCTCTGCACACCTGCTTCCATCAAGTCTCTCCTCAAGACAAAGGGCCAAACCTGTGGGCTTTACAGGCCACAGGTCTCCATGTGGAGATAAAAGAGGAATTCATTGCTCCAACACTTGTTTTTTTTTTTTCAGATATACAAAGCTTTGGTCTAAGCCAGATTCAAACTGTTCTTGGCTGTTTAGTCACAGAAGGACACTGCTTTGCTGCTGGATTTGGCAGGCGGACAATTCTTTATCACAAAGCCAGAAAGATATTTCTTATTTCAGCTGGTGTCAGCTCAGGTCAACTTTTTAACTGACTTTGATTGTGGCAAGGTTAAAGGAGCCTGAGGAAGACACCAATAAAACTGCTAAAGAGTATAATTAGGTTTGTCATGAAATTGTATAACCAAAAAATTTATACAACAGCCACAGTACTGCCCAAGAGTTCGCACTTCCCAGCAGAGCCTGTTCTCCACCAGAAACGCTACACTAATCAACCACTCCTCACCAGGAACTTTCCATTAGCTCCATTTTAAACTGGGACCTCACAATTTGACCCCAGAAAAGAGACTGCTTTATTTCTCATACTTCAACTGTACAAGACTGAACCTAGCAACCTTAAAACTGTGATTCTATACTGATTCCTCTTCTGAGGACTGGGGGAGACCTCTATAGATCAGGAAAACAACAGGTTGTAAATCAGAACCACACTCAGCTGCAGTAGAATCACTTGCTGGGCTAGATCAGATAACCTCCACAGCTCCTTTCCAACTTGTTATTCTGTAAATCACAAGCTGATACCCAGGCAAAGGCAGTCTGCTACATAAGAAATCCAAGGTCCTTCAGAAAAATAATTTGTGGACCGCCTGTCTTGCATGACAGCTCTCACACAGCCAGCATGCAGTCTCTTGGACAGGTTTTGTCATCTGAAGCTCACAAAAAAAGTGAGGAAAGCACAAGCAACTGTAGATCCACAAACCAGAGCCTCCTACACCAGCCTCACACTGCACTTAAACCAAAGAATAAATACAGAGGAATTGTGCATACTATTCTCCAAAGGTAATGCTCCAGCTGGCAGCTCATGGATGCCACAGGAACCCGGTGTGTCCACAACTGAGCAATGCAGCTTCCAGAACAAGACCCTATTACTCAGAGTCTAAGCAATAATAGATATTAGGAGCTGACTCACTTTTCCTACCTTCAGGCATGAGGACTTAACAGAGAGGGGAATGAAAATCTCTGCTCATAAGAACCATATGTTTATGGCTGCTCATACATGATGCCCCCCTGCCCCATTAAACAGGAGGAAGTGTACCCTGCAAGCACCAGTGATAAAACCAGCAACAAGCTGTCAACACCCCTAAACCCTGCACAGCTTCCTCATACTCACAAGGACTGAGATTCCACGTTTCCTCGGACTCAGAGTTCACAGAGAGCGGGGAAGGCGTGGGCCCCCGAGAAACACTGTAATGGTAGCTTCCCATCAGGCTGCCCCCGTTGGTGTCTGTGTGGCTGAGGGACAAGTAGTGGCTCTTCACACCCTGCTCCTTCCCAGAGCTGCCCTCTGATCCATGGCAGGTGGGATGAAGAGTGCTGCCAGGCTCAGGCTCAGCGCTCAGCTCCGGGCTCCTGGTGCTGTTGCTGGTGTCTATCTCCGAGCTGTCCTCCCCACCAATGTAGAACTTCCCACTCTCACTGGCCAGGACAGATGTTTCCTCTGGGCCCTCCTGCTGGCTGCCTCCCTCCAGCACAGAGTCTGACAGGTCCTCACTCGTGCTGTCGGCACCAGGCGGCAGGGGTGTGCTGGAGCACTCCTCTGAAGGCAGAATGACCACATGGTCACTGGAACAACTGGGACAGGCTATGGGCTCACCAGCTGCTGCAGGACCTGTGAAAGATTTTGTCAGGTATAAAGAAAAGCCAGAACAGCTCTCCCCAGCAAGATTTTACTTCCCCCCACCTCCTCTGCAAACCACGAACCCTCCCTTTTCAAAGCAGAGAATAGTTACAGTCTGACTTGAGCAGCTTGTTGAGCAACTTGTTCAGAAGCATATCCCACATACCTCCCCTCACAAATGAACCAGAAATTCTGGATCAGTGCCACATGAAATAGTTCTGCTCAGATTTAGGGTGCCCAGTGTGTGCTGTATGAGGGCTTTGTCTCATGACTTTCCTCCACTTCACATCTGCAAGTGCTCACATAGCCTCGGAAGCCCAAGCCCATGACCAGTCAATCCAATCTTCCTTAGCCACATCCATCCCTAGCATGCTGTGTCCCTTCCCCACCTGTCCTCATCCCTTCTGACACTGATTCCTGTTGCTCCCTTCTCCCACACCAGAACAAACTCCCAGCTGGATCATGGAATTCCCATTACTCTGGTAGGGAGAAGAAAGTATCCTGGGGTGGAGAAAAGTGCTGCAGCCAGGACAGCACTTCTGTGTCCGCTGCAGTACTTCAGTCCCAAGATACTCTGTCAAACAGCATCTTCTCAGCTACGGCACTCCCCACTTTGAATATAAACTGAGCTTTGAAAAACACAGCAATCACAAGATGTCTACCTTGTTCAAATCACATCTCAGCTGAAATACCACATCTAGTTTTAAACAGCCAAAAAAAATGTGGACAAATGGGAAAAAGTACAAAGACTAGCAAGAAACTGAATGCATGAGATATGACTGACAAGTGAATTATCTAGAGAGTTGAGCTTATTTAGTCTAGAGGACAGAAACCAGGAAAAGTTGCCAGGGGAGAACAATGGCCCTCAAGAACAAAGAAAGGAATAAATTGCTCCTCCAAAGTGGCAGCAAGAGTGGGCTTAAGATCACAGAAAGAAGACTTAGATCAGGGTTCTGGTTGTTTTTCTGATGTCTAACAGCCAAAGTTTAACCTGAAATACTGATGCAGATGCCATGGAAGCTTCCATTAGCAAAAGGTCTTTAGAACAAATAAAGTCTCTGTGGCAGAACTGACTATATGACCTTTAAGTCCTCCCCCAGACTTCAGTTTCCAGCACCCTTGTGTTCCCCCAGGCCACCCAGAACAGGAGTGCTGTTTGCTTAACCTTAAACCAGTGGTTATTCCTGCTAGGAAACAAGGCAGGCATTTACCAGTCCAAGTAGGCCAAGTGAGAGTTCATCCACAATAGGTTTTAAATTCCAGTACAGACAACACATCTCCTATACATTCCATGCTCTGCACCACAGCTGCCACTCTGGAAGTCTGCCTGGGCATTAATTAGCAAATATCCTTCTTCTGGGCACTACAGCCTACCTTGATCTGGGGCAACTAGAGTCTCCAGGATTTTGGTGTCGCCAAGCTCTGAAGAATAGGAACCTTGATGCCAGGGGGGCAGGGACTGTAAAAACTCCTGCTTGCATTTCAGGCACTGGAGCTTCATGGATCCCTTCTCTTGGTCCTGATTTCGCCGATTTTCCTCAACAGCTGGGGACAACACTTCAAGGATACACTATAAATAGCAGCACAGGGAAAAGGATGCTATCAGGTAGCTATGATTGTCCTAATAATATCAAGCTTCTGACACCAACAAAACTTTTCACATGCCTCACTATAGCATTTCAGAGTGTAAGGGATGCAAGAACATTTCCCAGCTGTGCAAGACTTGCCAAGGGTATGGAGCTTCACTGCAGTAGACCCAGACAACCTGTTTTTGCAGGTCTGTGCCTGATAGCTACATACTGACAGGCTCCCTCTGGAACTCTGATCTCAAAGGTCCCATCTATTTGTGGCTTGTCTCTAACAACTTGTTCAAATGTACTTAAATGGCATCTTGCGGTAAATTACTGAATTAGAGACCAGAGTCCCTAGAGCAGCTGTGTGGACATAGCACTGACATTCACTGTCCAGAGGACCAAGCACAGGCAAGCACATCACTCAGCACTCACAAAATATTACATTGCAGGTGCACAAGTAATGATCACTAGCTAGACTGCAAACCTTTCATCCCAAGAGGGAGAAAACTGCAAGACACTGTCCTTGAGAGCAATGTTTATGCTACAGGAGCTCCACTGCCCATGGCCATGCTCACAGGGCCCTCCACAGGTCATCTGTGCAGAAGAAGAAATCCCTACAAGCCAGACCCAGGCAGCAGGTGCTCACGTGCTCTGAGAACAGCAGCCCTGTGCTGGCTGGAAGAATTCAGTGTCTTGCAGTAACACTGCCCCCTCCCCAAGCCTACCCCACCTGCAGACACTGCTCCGGGCAGTCATCAAGCACCACATATCTGCGCTTCTGCCGGTCCTTGCGGATGTAGCTGAAGTGCAACGTGAGGACAGGGAAAACTCGCTCCAGGTCCTGCAGGAGACAGAAAACACCCTTTCTAGCACGAGGGAGAAGCTTTCACAGACTACATTTGCTTGCAAACGGCTGAAACATGGTCATACAAGCACTGAATTTAGTGCGTCCTAAGCATCCCTCCACAGCTGATAGCATTTGGGAGTCTGGTAAAATGGGTAGAAATAAATAAACAAATATAAGGCTAGTAAGTGCTGACAAGGCTTGTGTTGAGTGCTTGAAAAATTGCATGAGCGCTTGAAACTTACAACAGTAACTCTCAAGGCCTAGAACAAAGCATTTCAAACAAAACACCTTTTTCATGAAGGTATTTCAGAAGAATATCAAACCACAAACATTCAAAAAGGCACAGGGGCAGGGTTTAAAAATGAGTTGGAGCTTTTAGAGAAAACAGAATTAGAGAAACCCGTGAACATGTCTGTATACAGACTGAATGTTAAAATCTTACCACACGGAAAAAGGTATTTCCAGACTCCCTTTCTAAAGAATCACAAAAGCCAAATAGGGCTGGTAATGCTGAAGTGTGCACCTAGAGATGGCAAACTGCCCACTGAGCTGCCAGGCTAGACTCTGTGCTGCTCTAGAAACAATGCAATCCAGAAAGAGTCCTCAAAGGCCAGGGTGATATCCCAGTGAGGAGTGGATGGGAAGGAGATCTCCATTTCATTTAAGTTCCTCTTGAGAAGTCTCTCATTCCTCCACACCAGAACAAGTCCAGCCATTGCCTTTAAATTCCAGCTTTGGAAAAGATTTGATGCTGGCTTCTGCTGCATTACAGCAGGTAGTCTAAGCAATACAGATGCCATTAGATACACGTGCATTGGGTTGAAGGGATCCTTAATCAGGCTTTGCAGGAGCTAGGAAAAGACCTGCAGGATTCTCAACAGGAGCCCAAATCCAGAATGCTGACATACACAGGGAGTATGTGCCCACACTTGTCTGTGGACTAAGGCTCACAGAGAAGTGTAACTCACCATCCTCTTCCAGGTCAACTCAGAGGTCTCCACATGCTTCAGGCATTTCAGCTCCAGCTTGTGGAGGACTCTGGCAGCCTTCAGTTCCACCTCAATCACATGTTTAGCTGTGACTCGCAGGAAGATCCAGTCTGGCTCTGGGTCCCCTTCTCCTTCTATTTGGCTCACCAGCACTGGTTGGCACAAGTCCACTGCCAAACAAGACACAATACAGGTCAGTACATGCAGCAGGCTTTCAGTCCTGCTGGACCTAGGTCCTCAGCATTCCCACAGTAGTGGGCATGCTCCAGAGACAAATCACATTTGATTCATCTGTTTTGTTGTCATCCAAGCCCTTAAAAACAGCAGTGAAAGGACCTGTTTACCTTCTACCTTCTCCTCTTCTTCCTCTCCAAGCATTAGCTCATCTGCCTCCTCTTCTCCTCTCTGTTCTCCTTCCATAGGCTCATCCAGCTGTACTTCAGGCTCTTCCTCCTTTGCAGTGTCATCCAAAGGAGGAGGGGATCCTTCTTCCTGGGATACTTGGGGCTTTCCTTGCTCTGGGTCAGAGCTCTCACTCTGCAAGTCCACTGCAGCAGGTCTGCCTGTGATCTCATCTGCAGAACGGCTGCGGGACATGACGGGTGCTTGGTCATGCTCCTCCAGGTGTCTCTTGTACTGCAGCCAGTCAGCACCAAAGCGATCTCTGAAGCTGGCCAAGCGCTTCATCTCCTTCTGATGCTCTAGGACGAGACCTGCAAAGAGAAAACTTGGGAAGTATGAAGGTAGTGACCAGGCCAGAGCACTCCTACTGTGGGCAGTTTAGCTGCTATGCTATTAAGGAAGATGACAAGCCTCACCAGCAGAGAGGGGTAATGCCTGGGGCTCGTGTTCTGTGTCGCTTGGCTCCGAAATACTTGCTCTGCGTACTTTGACTTTTCCCTGGGAAAAAACCAGGATAAAAATAGTTGTGAGGAACTAGAACAATGAAAACAGCACCTGATGAGGGGCTCTGTTTATAGCTGTTACAGTGTAGGGACACATCCTGAAACACTTGTGAGGGTATATGAAGATAAACATTAAAGCCCCTTCCTAACACACAGCAGTGGAGAGGCTCACTAACCACGCAGTCAGTACCAGACCACATCTCACTGCAGGAGGCTTTCACATCAAGGCATCCCTTTCACCCAACATGCCAGCTACATAGCTAAGAAGCTATGTCAGTCCCAGACCTTGCTTTTCTTTCGAGGGACCCTGACGGCCACATTCTCTGATGGGGACTGGCTGTCGCTGAAGTCTGCAGCACAGGAGCTCTCCAGTGCACTGCGGTCCAGTGCAGTCTTCTCTGAGGTAGAAGTGTGGATGGACTGGGACACACTTTGCACAAGTCTTGGAAGGTGCTAAAGCAAGAAAAATAGAGTATTTCCAGCTGAGTGCAAAGAGCAGACAAGGTAACCAAGCCACAACTCAGGCTGACAGCTTTTCTACTCCTCACCCCAAGCTTTCACCATCTCAGTCAAAGCCCTGACAACAGACCCTGCCCGGTTGATTGGATTGTTTATCACAACCACTCTCATTTACCTCAATCTCTGCCTTTCTTAAAAATAGCAGATGGGAAACTGATAACTATTTTGCTGACATGTAGCTCAAGTGTCAAGTACCATACAGTACCTGAAGAGGAAACAGGCAAGGCTCCAAGTCCTGCAAGGCTACATAAGCCAGAATAAATTACACTGGCCAGTTCCAACAATTATTAGGAATCAGCACGAACTGAGACAAAATGATCTGTGTCAAAGTCAAGGTAGCCCATAAAGATTTAATAGGACACATGACAATGCAAAAACCTGTCAGAGTTCCCAGTCCCAAAGCCAGTAAGATCAGTTTTTAACAATTATACTCACCATTAGGTCTGAGGAAGAGAGTGGCTCCCCGTCCAGGAAGAACTGTAATTAGAGACCCATTTGCAGTCAGATTCCATTTGTCTGGCACATACTCAGGACAACTTCTGCTGACTCCTACTTCCCTTCAGGCCACCCTAGGGTTGGGATCCCTGGCAAAAAAACTGCAAAGAAACAACCCTGTTCCTGCCTATCCACCAGTCCTTTAGTTATAGCTACTTGACCTAATAGCATGTAAGGCCAGAAGGGACCATTGTGGTTTTCCTGTTTACAGACTTCAAAACTTCCAGAAACGTATCCAGGACAGTTCACGGAAGAGGTACAATGGATTATTCTATAACAACTCAAATTGTTTTGAAAGGTACTCACTTTCACCTCAAAGCCTTTATCCTACTTCTAGCCTGACTCCACATAGCTTCCAGTAATTTGAGCTCAGTGAAAGCTTTTTCCAAGATGCAGTTTGAAGACAATGAATCCAGCCACTTGCCACTAATATGAAGGGCAGACCAGCTCTGGAACACCTTTGACCCTTAGCAAGTAAGTTTATTTTGCTAAATTGCCAGAACACTGGCTTTGCTGGCTTCTTTATTTGAAATCAGATTACCAAGAACTGACCTAAGCACTGGAGTGTAAGGGAACAGTAATGACACCTGACTGAGAGCAGAGTGAAGGAGACAAAGAGGTGGCCATGGCTGCCAAAGTAGCACATACTTTGGTAAGGTGGGCAAAGACTGTGAGTTCCTTCTTTGCACAGTCCAGCTACATCGTTACTATCTAGCATGAACAGAGTAAAGTTCCATCAGTGAGCAAAACTGAAGTAGACAGTGAAGACATATTAAGATGTGAGGTGTTGCAAGCCAGAGATCAGTATTCAACTCTGTGCTGGCCAGCACATCATGTAAAAATGTAAGGTTAAACCACTCTACTGCAGGTTAAAAAAAAAAAAAAAAAAAGAAGCAACCACAAAACAATCACCACTGTTACACAGCTGGAATAAATCTGCAAGTTTCTTTTCCCTCATTTGCCCCAAGTGTTAGAACACCCTATGCCTTCAACAGCAGGGGCAGAAGGCAGGTGGCTAATACTCACATTGGAGAAGGCTGCCCTGGGAGACACATGGACAAGGGCTGCAGATCGGTGATTTTGATGGAACCATATTGGGTTTCCCTCCAAATGCAGCTGGGCGAGGGAAACAGACAAGCTGTTACTAGAAGCAATACTCTCTACCTCAGTCTATCCTGCCTGCAGGCTCCAGTCTTTCTCTCTGCTTCAAGAAATATCCTTGCAGTGGAACAGTTATCAAGCCAGGAGAGGACTAGGCTTTTAAAATGCTTTCTGAAATTAGTTCAGCAAATAGAGAAGCAGATTAAAGTACCTCCTACTCATGACCTAAATCATTATGAGTTTTTTCAGTACTGACTCTCAGAATTGTTGAAAGAACAGTCCTTTGAAGGCCCAGAGATGCTGTAGATGTCCCATTCCTGGAGGTGTTCAAGGCCAGATTGGATGCAGCTTTGAGCAACCTGCTCTAGTGGGAGGTGTGTCCCTGCCCACGGCAGGAGGTTTGGAATTAGATCTTTGAGGTCCCTACCAACCAAAACCACTCTCTTGATTCTATGATCTTCTTTCACAAGCACTATAGTGACTGCCATGCTGCCTCAGACTTCTCTGAACACACAAATCCACAACAGGATTATGGGAGGATCATTACTGAACTTGACAATGTTAAAATCAGAAAGGATGAGCAAGGAAGTGGGGATGAATATATGAAAAAAGGTTAGCTTGAGGAAGGGTCACTAAAAATGAAGGCTGAAACACAGGTGTCTGTGTAAGGTTCCCCCATCAGTTTCCTGCAATAAAATTAAATGCTCAAGAGTTGAACTTATCTTTCACAACTCTCTGCTTACAACAAAGTCTCCATCTTGTACACCCTGACCATGAAATTTCTAATTACATCAGGCTTTATGCTTACTTTTTTTAAATAGTGCAGAGTGGACAATGGTGCCAGCTGGGCATGTTCCAGCAGCAGGTTATAGGCCACATCCAGGTGCTGCAGATTCACAAGCTGTTCCACCCCTGTGAACAAAGCAAGAACCCATCAGCATGCCGGATGACATAACCTCCCCAAAACTGAACCCTAGTGAAAATACTTGTGCCCAAGATTTCAAGTTCTGTTCATTCTCAAGGATAACAGGAAGGCTTCAAACTCAGAAATGTTTCTCCCTTGTGGGCTCACCATTAATGCTGTCGAGCTCATTGTTGCGCAGGATCAGAGTCACCAGCTTGGATCGGCTGAAGATGCCAAGGTTTGGCACCTTGGACAGGAAGTTGTATGCCAGATTGAGGTATTCTAGCTCTGTAAGGGTCTGTTCAGAGAGAAGAGCAGCATTGGATCAGTTGGGACCTTATCTCAGAGCCTGAATTCAAGGCAGGGCACTAGCTTCTACCATTTTTTCATCCCAATAGGGTGAACCAACAAATGAGTTTCTTTAGACTGTTTCTGCAGAAAGAGTTGAATGTTCACATTGGGAGTGGTTTGTTTAGGGGCACCTCTGCACTTCAGCATCATCTGTCTACTTTACAGAATTTGCCAGGAGCACCTTTCTCTTTTCTTACCAACTTCGATGGAGCATAGGAAAGGACTGGACATCCTGCCTCAGCAAAAGGAGTGAACTACCAAAATAAACCCTTTCTTACCTTTGTAAAAATGATGGGGAATGATACATTGTGAGCCCCACCAACTCCACAAAAAGCTGTTTCATAGCTTTCCTTCAGAGAAGCAGATCCAGCCCAGCAAAGCATGGATTTCACTGCTGTTCCCCAGAAACACACGTGCCATTATGATGGACTATTCCTTTTCTAGAGTAACTGACTGGTTTCTAGGAGCAGGAAGTAAATGCTACTGGCAGTTTGAACAGTAAGCTTCTACAGCCCCATGCCTGGCCACATAATTTTCACCTGCTGCACAGATTACAGTAAAGTCTTGGCCACAGTGGAGTGCCCACCCTGTGAGGGGCTGTACATACAGAGTACCCTGTGTGTATCAGTGCATTTACCACTCAGCCATGCTGGACTGCCAAGTGACAACTAGAGCTAACTCTCTGTCTTAGAGATGAGGAACACTGCCTTCCCTGCCTCAGTGGCACTAGGACTGCACATACAGGACAACGGTTTTCAGGCTGCAAGTGCTAGCTCTAAGCCACACCACATCTGTGATTTGTTTCATATACCTCACCTAGTAGGAATGTGATGTCAATGATTACAGAATTTTAGCAGTATCCCCTGCACAGGAGGAAACCCTGCTGGTCAGCCCAAAATACTCACCGTTAAATAGTGCTCACAATCCTGGATCTTGTTGTGACTCAAATCCAAGACCCTCAGAGCATTCAATAATTGCTGAGGAACAAAAAGATACTAGATCAGATCCTACAACTTTCTCTGTCACAGCATGAAAAGCCTCTCCTGCTGGGAGAGGCCAGCAAAATTAACACTGCCCGCTTCCTCCCACCCAGACCGAGCAGCATCAGTAACAGAAGGCCTGGCTCTTGGCTGTGATCATCTCCTCTTTTTCTCCTCAGCAATGCAGGAAGGATGCCCCACTCACCAGTGAGTCATCCAAGGCAGTGATTGAGTTGTAGCTGAAGTTCACAGTCTGCAGTTCCAACCATGGGAGAGCACAGCTCAGATCTCCACCGCACGCTGAAATTATTTCCTGGGAGGAAGAGAGTACCTTGGTGAGTACTGGCTGTTATAGTAAAAGCAGATGAACACAGGAGAACAGTCTGGAAGGTGGCTGACATACTGTGCTTTACAGACCTTGTTTTGCTTAGAGAGGCAGTGACTTTTTTGTCCCTAATTCAAGTATTTGGAGGTGGCAGGAATCCCACGGCCAGATATTTAGAAAGAAGGGAAATGCTTTTGTTTCCTACTCTGAAGTGGCAATAGTTAACATAATCTGTTAGATTTCTTAGGCTCAGAACACTGAGCACAAAGATTCATGCTAACAAAATCATTTTCAGGCCTCTCTCAAACAAAAGCAAGATACACACTTGTATCCTGACAGATAAAAAAAGCTCTGAAAGCACTCTCTACCATCAGCCCCTGTTCTCCAGCAGGTGTCTGCTTCTACATCCCAGAGAGAAGCCCAGAGGCCCATGGCCAGCACAGTCCATGCTACTCAGTTCTTCATGGCTGGAGCTTGCCTTCACAGAAATGTGCTGGGCAGCAGTGCAGGTAAGACACTGGGGCACAGCATTTCCTCTGACAATAAGCTCTGAAAAGGCTGCTGAGGTACACTGAAATAAACCTTGACCAGCTGCAGTCCTTGAATGTGGAAACAGCCAGATACACAGAGCTGTCTGACCTAGCTGACACAAATGTTGTCTAGAGCTAGAAATTCTCAAGAATCTAAAGAGAAGATTACAGAGCACATGTGCTTGCAAGCAGGGAATCCTTCAAGACTGCCTGAGACAGGAGTAGGACCCCAGAACAGGGAAGGGAAACAAAGCCATACACAACATGAATGAATAAAAGGGTTAACACCGTCTCCTATATCTCCCCTGTGTGAAGAGCTGTAGGATCCAGACAGCCTTTCTCTTGCAATTTACTCCATGAGCTGTGTAGAGACACTCACCTCCAGTGTACTGATACATTTGCAGCAGGTTAGAGATTCCAGCTGAGAATAGACAAATCTCAGTCCCTGGAGGCAGTGTGGAGGGACAGACCTCAACTGCAGCAGTGATGAGAAAGTAAGAACAACATACATCAAAATATTACAGTGGTGGAGCAGATCCAAGTTTTACCCCAAGCAAGTGTTGCAGGAGTTTAGTCTTAGCCTTCCAGGGAAGCCACAAAAGCTTACCCTGTTTTTAGGAGCAGAGGCATTCTGCAACCACAAAACTAGCCAAGACAATGCAAACAGCAAGACTCAAAACCACTCTTGCCATCTATACTTACTTCCAGATGCCGGAGGGACTTGAAAGGGAAGATCTTCACAGCAGATTGCAAAACACAGTTTGGAACATGAACAAGCTGGAGAAATGAGAATAGAAGTCTCATGTCAAGCTTGATATATGCTGCATTACCACCTTCCTGATGTAGCAACTGCAGCACCTTGAACAGGCTGTCCCTTCAGCTCAGGTAATCCCTTAAAAGCTCTCTCCCAGTGCTGGTAGTGGCACTTTCTCCCTGGATCCATAGTACAATAGAGGCCACAGAGAACAGCATGTTAGCAAGTGTGGTCTGCCAGCCCACAGAGCTCCTCTTCATCTCCCCTGCCCACATGGCTACACCACTTTCAGCACCACTGGGAGGTCTGTCAGCTGGATTCCTCATCAGCCACAACCAGCAAATCTACTAAAGACAAAACTAAGTGCTGGAGGTATGTTTATCAAGCAATTGAGTACAACTAGCACTCTGGTGGGAGGTGTGCATGTGCATTTTACCACAAAAGGCCAAATAAGGCAAATCACAAGCAGATACAATGGAAAACAGAGCTGGTCTCCAAGGCACTGTTAGTGTTAGACCAAGGTGCCTGCAAACCTCCTCTTTATATTCTGTAGTACAGCCACAGGCCCTTTCAGCACAGGGCAGTTAGGCTGTGTTCATGTACCATAAAGCAGCTCACTAAAACCACCTTCTAATGCTTTCTACGGACAGTGCATAAACAGTATTTGTGGGTGCTACTGAAATGAGTAATGAAGCAGTTACCACAGTCTTCCATTGCAGACAGCAAGGTACAACCAGAAAGACCATCTCTGACAGTTACATATACATTCACTCAGAAGTGACTCATCAGATGCAGAACAGGCATCCTAAGGCCTCATTACCACCACTGCTTCCACAGCTACAGCCCTGCCAGGAATGAATCACTGCCCACTGCCTGCCAGCACTAATGCTGCACGTTGAACAAGAGCATTTGTAAGGGGAGCTTGCACTGGCAAGCTATAATGACCAGTTCTAGCAAAGTTTATTTCAGATGTCATTCTTGCTGTGTGTCTTGATCATCTCCTCTCCCTCCACTGTCTTAAAAATATGTCAGACTGATATAAATTATTAGCTTCTCCAAATAAACCAATTACCAGACATCAACGGGCAGCTTCCCCTTCTTTAGAGGCTTGTTGCAGAGAGAGCACATTTTCTAGTGAACAGGAGCACTCACCACAACATCCTCCTGATTGTAGCATCCCTCCCTGCCTCCTCCTGCCAGGAGACACATGTTTCTCCACAGACTCTGGGCCCCACTTTAATCTCCCCACTCACTACACTGTTACAAAATTCTCCCAAGAACATTCTGATACTGATCCACTCTCACAGGGAAAACAGGTTTTTAAAGACATCACAGATTTTAGTGCTCAGCTGCAATACCTTTTGAGTCCCACTGTAGAACCCAAAACAGCTGCTTCCCCTTTCAGGCTCCTTTCACCTCCACTACCTACCCAGCATGTCTCAGTGCCGAGTAGAATCATGTGCAGCATCATTGCACATGCCACCTTTCAAACACCTCTCTGAAGAATTTCTTGATCTACAGTTTTATCTTTACTACAGCCTATTTATTGTTAAAATTAATGAGGATACATTACTAGAACTATCCTGTGCTGTGAAACCGATCAACCAGAACCACTGCCCAGGCTGCCAGAGCAAGCAGCAGCCTCAGAGTGCATACAGCATCTGACCCCTCTGCTCAAGTTCCCTGGCTCCGCCGCCTTGGGCACATCAATCATCACTCTGGGAGCACTCAGCTGTGCTCAGGTACCAGTTACTGCCTGAATTGCTCAAGCCCTTCAAAAAATAATAATTTCCCCAACAATGACAACACCTTACCAAGGTCAGAACTTAATTAACTCCTGCTGCCCCCGTTTTTAACTCTGAGAAACTTTCTGCTGAGTTGCACGGCTGATCCTAGGTAAGCAGCTATAGACTACCGTGCTAAGCGACGACTCCACACAAGAGCCCTGGGAGAGCCCTCTGACCCACAGAGCCTGCACGTCAGACGGGGACAATGGGCACCAGAGGAGGCTGCTCTGAAGCTGTGCCCGCCACCTCCACTGGCCGGCCCTGCAGCACCCCCGGCCCCGCTATGTACGGACCTTCAGAGAGTGAGTCTTCTGCAGGACGTCGAAGAGGAACTGCGCCTGGAGGATGGCGGCTGTCTCGGCGGGGTGCGAGGGCAGCGCCACGAAGCCCCGGTTCTGGTTGCGGGAGCCCAGGTGCTGTTCAAAGACCTGCGTGAGGTGCTGCAGGGTGGAGGTGAGCAGCGTCAGCGTGCTGGAGCCGTCCAGGACGAGGTCCCCTGCAGGACAGGGAAAGGACGGGCCAGGCCGTGAGTGTCCACGCACCGGGGCCACTGACACGACCCGGCCCAGCGAGGCCCGCGGCGGCCGCCACTCACCGGCGNCGCTGCTGCCCCGGCTGCAGCAGCTCCGCCTGGCTGCCCTGCCCCGGCCCGTCTGCGGAGCGCTCCGGTGCTGCACGGTGCGTGGCGCGGTGCGGGTGGCTGCCGGTGCGGGGCATGGTGCATGGCACGGCACGGTGCGGGGCGGTGCATGGCACGGGGCACGGCACGGCACGGCACGCAGCGCGGTGCTCGGGGCTGGATGCGGCGCGGCTCGGAGCAGTCCCGCGCTCCGCACCGTACGGGCTTGCAAGGCACGGCACGGACGTGGTGCAGTGACCCCGGTGGCTGTCTGTGTCCCTTTCCTTCCCCGACTGTACGTGTGTCTGTCAGAGCCGTCCGTACGTCCAGTGGAGGGGTGGCTTATTGTTACTGTCTGGTGTTGGCACTTCGTTCCGGAGTGAATTTTGTTCCGTGTGTTCGTTTCTGTGTCTGTGGACCGTGCAGGCTCCGTCCCGTCTGGTACCCTATGAAGGGCCTGTTGTGAGGGAGAGTCACAGAACAGACGGTGCTTCAGGAGTGAATGGCTGTGATGGTTCATCCAGGGTAGTTCAGTGCAGTATAGGATTCATTGAAATATTGAAGCCTTCCAAAGTGTTTGAATTTCAACATAGCCATGTGGGAGAGAGATCCACAGGTTAAAACCTTCATGTCACAAAACTTTGTGTGTTTACTGTCATATGTGTTGCCTTTTCATTCTGGTATGTGTGTCTTGTTCCTCGGCCATGACAGAGGAGAGGTAGGGGCACCGCAGCCCACTCCTGTTTTGTTTGGCTTTGAGGCTGTGAGTGTCACAGTAGCATCCAAATGCTTTGATGTATGCAGCAGCACCCCTCCTGCTCCTTTTCTCCATGGGCACGCACATCAGTATTTCTTCCCAGCAAAATCTTCCAAGGCCTCTAATCCTTCTCCTTTGTGAGCTCTTCCTGTCTGTGTCTATCAGCCAGAGTCCCTTCTCCTCCCCTGTCCTCAAACCAGCTTTGCCCCTGTGGCTTTATCCTATCTTAACATCCACTCCTAGTCTAGACACTCCACAGCTAAATTATTCTCAGCCAATGGCCAAGGGATTAAGGAAGAGCTGTGGAGATGGATGTGGGACCTGATGGCTGTCTCCATGCAGCCCCTTGCCCACGGAACTGGGGCAGCCTGCCTGTAGCCTTACTGACTCATCCTTATTGCAAAGGGACAGCGTGAACTGCTCGCCTCGGCCCTCAAAGATGTGCCAAATTGCGTTTTTCTCAGCAAAACAGGGGAGCACTGGCACTGTGAGGCAGCCTTTGGGGATGAGGGGGAGCCCCGCCGGAGTCCCTGTGAGCAACATGTGGGAGATGCTGTAGCTGCCAGCATTGCAGGGACATGCCTGCTCACTTTCCTTCAGAATCCCTTAAGCCTAGATGGTCAGTACAATGGTCAGTACAAGGTATGGTGATTTTTGTGAGCCAGTTCTGTTTACTGATGTGCTCGTGGAGAGAGTGGGGATGTGTGAGTGCACACAGGTTGGCAGGCTGTGGATTTTTCTGGCCTCCCTTTGAATCTGGTCTGCTGGCATGACGCTTCTATTACTGAAAATTACTTCTAGCGGGAATGCTGAATCACGTACTCCCCATAACTAGGAGATACAGTAGGATGAAGGTATCAGTCACTTGGTTTTCTTTAGTGGTGTTTGTTTTTTCAGTTTCCCATTTTATCTTGTGCTCTGCTTGTGGCAACCCAGGCAGTGATGCCAGCAGGCTGGGCACTTCAGCATGATGCTTATTAGCAGAATTCTCCCTGATACTCCTTTTAAGTTTCTGTTTTAGATTTTAACCTATTCTTAAGTCTCTTTATGAAGGGCTGCCTGACAAAAAAATAATCTTTAGTTGTGTTTTACACCCTTGAGATCTTTCCAGACTGCTGGTTTGTTCCATCCCCATCTTAGTCATCCCATATTGTGCTAGATAAAATTAGCTCCTAACCTTTCCTTATAATTCAATCCCTCTGGCCCACTGGCAAAATTTTGCTCTTCTCTGAACTCCATCTGTTGAGGGTGGTAGGAACGCCAGGCAGGATCCGGTAGGTCTCCATCCCACCTTCCTCCAGAGGTGGCACAAAGTAAGGGGCAAGTGGCCTCTAGTGGCCGTGGACGGCCGTGAATGTGCCGAAGGGGAGCAGCCGTGCTTTCAGGCTGTGGGCTCTCCATTCTTCACGAACCAGGGAGAGCTGGTAGGGTTAGAGTCGGAGAACACACCTCTCATCCCCACCTCCTCTCTCATCCCCAAAACATCAGAGCCTTCCAACAGTTGGGTCCCAAGTCCTGCCGCCTTGAGGTGCCCACACATTGCATCCTGCTTTCATTGATGGAAACCCCGTGGGTATCTCCCAGTCCCTCCGAAATTTCAAAGCAAGTCCCCAGGGCTCTCTTACTGCTACTACAACTGTCTGGGTTTTAGCTGTTCAGCCTCATTAGAGTGATGGCTTCAGCATAATTCTGAATGTTCTGCTATGATGGGTAAAGAAAGACTAGGTGCTGGATTTTCCCTCCCTTTTAACTTTGTTTAGGCAGTCGGGCTGTAGTTTTAAACTCAGTATAACATCTTAGAAAGCTGGTGTCAGCAGAATATGTTGCACCCAGTAGTTCTCCAGGATGTGGGTTTCCTCCCCCCCAGAGCACAAAATGCCCCTGGAGCCTCTGCCTTGCTTCAGACATACCTAAGGTTGCCCTGAAACAAAGCACATTGCTTCACAGCCCTGCTGATAGTTTCAGTTTACTTCAAAGGCCCCACAAGGCACGTTAGTGACACAGAGGTGAAGCTGAGCGTTAGCATTTCTTTTGTTAAATTACCTTTACCATTCTGCCTCTACAGGAGCTGCTGTCCAAAGCTCCATTATCTTTTTACTTCCTACGTTATAGTCCTTGCAACATGTTTTTGCTGTCACTCTGTAGCTGTGAATGTTCTGTTCCTTAAAAATGTCTGATCCTTTCTTTAACAGTGGTGATGCCATGGCCCTGCAAAGTGAGGTTCCCCTGCCAGCTCTTCCCACTGGAATAAAATGTTCCTGCCTTCAGTTTCAAAAGTATTGCTGCTTGTTTTCATGGAATTATACCCTTTTCTTGAATTAAATGCAAAAAAAAAAAAAAAAGTTAAAAAATACACATATTAACCTTTTCTCTATCATGTCTCCTACTAAAAGGGTGGCCTGGATGCTGCATTTGCTGTTTAGATGTCTGTCTTTGCAGCCTATTTCTCTTGAGCTGTTGATGTCTTACTGAGGATGAAATTAGTGATGAGTCCAATGAAGTGTGTTTCAGGGGTTTCTTCCATTATGTTTTGCCTTGTTCCTGATAATTAAGAAGGTAGAGCAAAGGAGCATCCTTTATCAGTGGTCAGATTAGCTTCTCAAAATCTTGCCTTACAGATGGCCCTGGGATTTTTGGTTTGAATAAGCTCTTCATGGATGCAGAGTAAGCAGACTGTAGACCTTCTGGAGATCTTCAGAGATAGAAGGGACGATGAAGTGGTCTTACTGCTTTCCTCCTTAGACAATCTATAGTGTTTTAGTCACCTATCTTGAACAGTGTCCCATGCTAGGTACTTCAGATGAGATAGTAAGAAACCCCTCAGCAGATAGCTAGGACATAGACTGTAATACTTACTCCAAAGCTTTCATAACTGGAGAATAGCTTGTTCTGAAAGATGGGTTTAACTTCTCTTAATTTTCTTTGTCATAAATACAGCTCGTTACCAGAGAGATGGCCAAGCTATCCTCTGACATTGCAGTGTTTTGCTTCTTGATGACATGACTGGAAAAAAACATTTTGTCAATTTTGAATTAATTTGTATTCTACCCTTGTAGTTTTAACGAATGTCCGTTTTCTTGTGCTGTGAGCTGAGGACACTTTGCTTCTCCCTGTGCCCAAATCACTGTGTATATGCTTACATCTTCTCTGTTTCAGATGAGTTTTTTGGGATCAGTGTCTTCGCAGTGCCAGTCTCTGTACCATCTCCAGTTCTTCCTGGGGTGCAGCCCATGCTGTTTAGGCTGTGCTGCTGCTGTAGATGGTTTGACCAGAGGTGTTTCTGTATTAGTCTGTATCCCAGTCCTTGTCAAGCGTAGCACCTCTTTGCCTTCTTCACCTGTAGGTGTATATTGAGCAGATTGTTCCTTTGTGCTGTCCTCAGGGTCATGTGTGTCCTTTAGCCCTGCCAGTGCTGACAGGGTACAGATCTGCAGCCTTGGTCTCTACCTGTAACATATATTGTTTTGTGTGTGGCGTTTGGATGATGAACTGTTTGTCCTTGTCCTATCTCTGTGGTCTGCACTCTGCTCTCTCTGTGGTTCCTTCTGGCCTTTTTTGGGATCTGTCCAGTTAAAGCTAGGTGCCACAGGACCACTCTGCTGTCTGCTCCTGGCATGTACTCCTGGCACCTGATCTCTCTGACTTTTTCTTTCCTTGGTGGTCAGTCACACCCCAGCTTTGCACTGGTGTGCTGCTGTAGAGGTGGCTGAGCAGGAAACTTTCCTTTCTCCTGCACAGCCCATGCAGGAGCCCGTCTGACCTTTCAGAGAAGGACAGGATCCCATCTATCCATGATCGGCTGGAGCTGGTGGCCAAAGCAGCGTGGGCTGGGCCATTTGCCCCTGCACACTGCTGGGGACAGGCCTGTCCTAGTGATGACAGGGAGGTTCTCCAGGGGCTGGTGAGGTGACCTCTGGATCAGGAGCCATGGGCTTGAGGGCAGTGGCCAGCAGTCTCCCACGACATTCCCTTGTCCTGCCCTCTCTCCACAGGTTATGCCACTCTCCAGGTTTGCTGGGTGCCTGCCGGTGAAAGAGAAGGGTTGATATTTTGCCCAGGCCCTTAGGTCCTGAACCAAAATGGCAGCTGGAGAGTCCCCTCCCGTAGGAGATGTCTTCATCGACTTGCAGCAGGTGAGGTGGGAATGCAGCAGCAGCAGCAGCGGGACCGTCTCTTCCCCGGGGACCGTGCTCCTGCTGGCTGAGAGCAGGGCTGGTGTCCTGGCAGTGTGCTGCAGTAGGAGACACAGCCTGCGTTTTCCGGGGACAGTCTGCACAGAGCGTGCTCCGGGGCTGCCCATGAGCCCGGATCCTCTCCATGCAGACAGCAAACTGTGGCCCAGAAAAGGCCAGAGATTGCTCAGTGAGGCCGCTGTGCCTTCACATGCCATTGGGTAGGGTACACAAGTGACCGGAGGAGCTGATTAGCTTGAAAACAGACTGTCCCTATTTAGGCTGGGCTTGGGACACCTGTGCTAAGGTGAGAGGAGAAGCAGTCACACCCACAGACACAAAGCTGCTCCTAGGCCACGGCTAAGAACAGGGATGCGAGGAGAGGGATCTCTCAGCTAAAGCTGCCTTGCTCTCTCTTTCTGCCTAGCAGATTTGTCACAGTTGGGCCTCCTTCTGTTTCCATGGAAACACGGGAGTCCACAACAGCTCCACGCTGGCATTTCAGCTATATTGATGGAAAATTTTACCAGCTGCAGCTGCTCAGAAAGAAAGAAAGAAAGAAAGGAAGGCCAGCGGGCACCTGGTGATGCTCATGTCAGGGCACTTCCACCAGCAAAAGGCAGAGAAGTTCCTATTGCCTGAAAGAGGAGGAAAATGGGCAGAAAAGCCTGAAGAAGGTGTCCAAGAGGAACGGGTAGTCTCTAGATGTGTGGAGGGGAGGTGGGAAGGCACAGGGTGGTCACTGACCCAAGGACAACTCAACAGAGCAGGGATGCTGTCTCCCAAGAGGAAATACAGAGGAGGTCTAAGAATGAGGGAGATGGCAGATTGGGCAAAGGGAAGGCCAGAGAGCAGCAGTTAAATGTGAGGAGAGGGAAATTCCAGCCAAACAAAAGCTACGCATTTCCTCTAATGGGAAAACCAGGCACTGGCATATTCCCTTGATACCTGACACTCAAGAGAGGTGTGGAGGACCACTAAGGTATCCCTGCAGAGTGTGCCTTGGAGCTTGATGGTCTGTTCTGGCACTTGGTTTTGAGCAGAGCTGTGCCTCTATGTGAGACATCGTGCCCCAGGCCTGTTGCATGGAGCCTGGTGCTCCTTAGCAAGCCGGAGCTGTTGGAAGGGCAGGAGGATCCGGAGGGCTTTAGGGGTCTGCCGTGTTTGATTCTTACCTGGCGGTTTCTGTGCAGGGCAGAGATGACGCAGAGAAAGCCTCTCCTGGTGCCGAGGACGATGAGGACTTGGATAAGACTTTGTCAATCGAGAGATTTGGGGACCTGATAAGCAAGTCAGCATCAAGCAATCTGGAGAAGCAAAGTCGCAGCTACAGTGAGAGAGATTTTGAATGTATGTAGGTTTTGAAACATTGTACCCCCTTCCACCCTCACCACCAGCCCTCACTCAGTCCCATGTGCTCTGCAGCCTTGTGCCAGGACTGTAGATTGTATTAGCCTGCTATTCACTTCCTTCCTCCAGAGCGTTCCCAAGGTGCTATGTACACACAGCTTAGCACCGGCGCCCACGGCCTGTTTCCAGTCTGTTCCTGTTTTCTCTCTCTCCATAGGCATAGCTACTGCACAGCCCACCCAGCAGCCGTAGCTCAGCCCAGGGTGTTCGTTCACCTCCTAGACCAGTCTCTGAGACCTCTGCAGCTACTTTCCCAAGTTGAATTTTCCAGATTTAAATCAATTTTTCTTCCATGTGGCTGCAAAGAAACATCCAAACGTGACCAGAAGCCAGGCTGTCCTCCCCAGTCTGAAAGCAGATGGCTCCGGTCAGACATGCCTGTGTATTTCTTAATAACACTCAAGAATCCACTGGGCTTATCTGATCAAAGAAAGGAACTGCAAAATAAAAATGGAGTGTGAATTTAAAGTGCTGTAGTTATCTTACCTGAATTCATCTGAGCACCATATCTATTACTCTGTCTGCTCTTTCGTGATGAAGGCAACTGGTCTGCCCAAAGTCACTTTGGGTGTTAAATGAGAATGTACCGACAGGAGTGACCATAAGCTATTGCCTGGTGTAGGTGGGTTATGTTACTTTGCAGTAACAGCAGTGAAGGGCAGGAAGAGGCCCCGGTCCAGCAGCCTGTTTGTGTGGCAGACACGTGGCAGTGGTTGGGAGATTTTCCCAGTCTGTGGCTCTCCACAGTCACATAGTGCTTCTTTTCCAGCTTGGCTTCGATGAGATACAACCTTGGGAACATTATGTCCCAAGTACATCACCAGGCTGTTTTCTGCTTGGCCACTCATTTCCAATGGCTGTTATAAAAGCTTGCTGGTAAAAGTCTATTACTGTAGTGCACCTCAGCTGCTGTTTTTTTGCCTGTGTCATTTCTCTACAGAGGCTCCATTCAAATAACACTTCCCATCTGGGCTCACAGTCACTCGTGTACATGGCTGCAAGGTGCTGATAGCTTTGCTGTGGGTTGAATTCCTGTCCTGTGCCCGTAGGACCTACCTGCTCAGCAGCTCTGCCTGTGTGCACAGGTGTGCGGGTTGGCTTGGAGGACATGGATGATCTGCTTGAGCATGCATGGCAGAAGCTTTTTGAAAATTTTAACTAGAGATTTGTACTGTTTGAGGTTGGGTTTTTTCCCCTTATTAATAGGAGAATAATTTTTCTTTTGTCAGAATCAAGCTTGTTTTCCTCTGAACCCGTGATGTATTTCTTTTGTCTATGGCTACATCAATCCTGGTTATCAAAAGTTTTATGCAGTTTGTATTCATAAAGCTGGAAGATCTGGTTAGGTCATTAGACTTTTAAGGATAGCATACCAGCCCATAGAGGTGAATGTTCTCTGGGCTTAGAAATGTTTCCTGCCCTAGTCAAAGCCAGGAATTCCTAATATGTAGGCTCTTCCTTCTGGGCTCCCTATCTAAATTACTTTTTCATATCTCTTGTATCAAGTTCACCAAGAAATGTAATCAAACATCTGGGACACTAGTTTGGCAGTAACTTTCCATACAGACAGGCAGTGCAAGGAAGGGAGCAGGGAGGGAGGGCAGGGATTGGATGCACAGGAGGACAAGGAGGAAGAAGAGGGAAGCATGAATCCTTTTGTGTTTGGGAGAGGTGTGTTTTTCCCACCTCCAGACCACCTCTGTGGAGATGTGATCAGTTGACCCGAGGAGGGCTGAGTGCAGGGGTGAAGAGAAGAGCAGTGCACCCCTCTTCTGTGCTAGATCACACCCTATCACTGGCCTTCCCTGCAGACCAAGGCTTCAGTTTCCTTCTGATCCAAAACATAAATGTTTTTGTCTTGGACTGAAGTGACCAAGCCAGAAGGGAAAGATGGGCTGTGTCCTCATCAGCAGCTTTGTGCTGTTGAAGGAGCAACATGTGTATAGTTGGGGTCTTCCTTGCTTCTTATATTAGAAATTTGTGCCTGACCTACTTGTGACATGCTATGGAAGTACAGCAGCAGGACTGGAGGGTCTGTCTTCCACATCTTGTGAATGAAATAGGGTACACCCAGTTAAGTCAAATTAAAAAACACTTTTGAGAGAAAAGTGTTTATAAAGAGCCCAACTATTTCCAATGTGCAGACATCTGACTATTCTAAATCTCCTCTAATCTTGCCACAAGCTGCTTCTTCTGAACCAGGGGGATGTGTGAAATATCCCTGCTGTTCCCAAGGGGGGAAACAAGGGAGAAAAGACTTGAGAAACCAAAGGAAAGGAAACATGACAGCAGAACAATGAACCTGCCTGGCTCTCCCAGGGAGAAGGTTACAGCCTACATTGAAAATGTCCTTTGAAGATAGTTTTCACTATAAACAGATTTTGCTGCCATGTCACAGGAAAGCTGGGAAAGAACCAAATTTAAACTGTCTGGAAACAATTGCTCAGGAAGAGCTGCCGAGCAACACCCCCTTGCCAAGTGGCTTGTGCCCCCTGATTTCAGCCTCTCTGGGTGCAGCCCCAGGACCTGTGCATCCTGCAGACTGTCCGTGGGAGGCTTTGTGCCTGCAGCTAGCCCTGGCAGCAATGGCTTCTCTTTCTCTCACAGTGGGATGCTGAGCTTACCCTCTTCTCTGCCTGGTGTGTTGCCTTTGTTTTGGAGTGAAGGCTCAGGAATGCCCTTAATTTCTTCTCATTCTGTGATTCCCATGACACCCAGGTCAAGCCTCTATGAATTTCTCTTTGTAGATTAAAGAAAAGTCCTTCTGCCCTGTTTCTTTACCCTGGTTTTTAAAAGACAGCCTCCTAACTGAACCTGAATTTCAGAGGCTGGTACAATGCATGCCCTCAAAGTACCTGGGATTTGGACTTAGGTTACTTCTGCACTGTTGTTCTGTGGCTGTGTAGGAGGAACTTTCTGTCAAAGCCTGGGGGATAAATAAGCTACATCTATTCAACTCAAATAAGCATTATGCAGAAAAGAAATCATTACAATTTAGGATGGAAAAGACCTTTAAGATCATCAAGTCCAACTGTAAACCTAACACCAAGTCCACCACTAAGCCATGGCCTAACCACTAACTAATGTCCGTAAAAAGTTTGTAAAGGGCCCAAATTATGCTTGTTTGAGGATGCAAGAAACATTTCCTCATGTTTAGGAAGGGGAAGTTGCCCGTGGCAGGTCACTGCAGCTCTGCACAGCCATGCAAATGGCTTTTGGCAACACAGGGAGAGCGCTGCCTTCCCCAGGGCAGTGGAGCTGTGTTGGGGTGGTTTGGCATTGCACAGGGGCTGTGTCCCCACCTATCCCAGGCTGGACACAGCCTGCTGCATCACTGAAAGAGCTTTGCTATGTCCCTGTGGGCTGGTGGCTCTCCTTGCCCTTCCTGGCCCTTGATCTTCAGACCATGCTGTTTCCTGGAGGGGCGCCTGGCAGGTTCCTCCCAGCCTCTTCCTGCCCCTGACTCTCTTTTTCTCTCTCAGTCCACCGCCAAACCTCGCACCACATCCATCATCCCCTTTCCACTCACCTCCCTTCTGCCCTCAAGTTCCAAAAGAGGCCACCCCGTGCCAGCAGGAGGAAAAAAAGGAGAAGGAAAAAGAAGAAAACCTCAATACCTCCCTCAGAGGTGACCCCCACCATCCAGGAAGAGGACGAGGAGGGAGGAGAAGAGGAGGAAGAAGAGGAAGAAGAAGAAGAGGAAGAAGGAGAATCTGAGGCAGAGGAGGTCCAGGAGAAAGAAATCTCTGCAGAATCTGAGGCCGAAGCTCGTGGGAAGGACACATCCCCTAAGCTGGAGTCCCCAAGCAAACCAAAGGCAAGGCCAGGACATGCCTATCTGGATGGGGCTTGGAGTCTGGAGGGAGGTGGTAGGAGGGTGCCAGCAAGTATGCTGCTCAGGGATAAGAAGTTGTAGCTATGCAGTATTGTGGGAAAAGTGTTTTTGTCCTTGCCTAGTAGAGATGGCCACCAAAGGACAGTGACAGGTAAGTCATTGCTTGGTGTGGATGCAGGAGTGGGTGTGCATGAGCATTTTGGGGCTGTAAGACCTATGGGGGAAGATCAATGTGTCTGTTCTTAAGTTTTATAGTACAGTGGTGGGCTCAAAATGACCAGTCCCAGGGTATGGGGCATGTGGGGAAAGACACTGTGACCCATTTTGGGGAGGATCTGTGTGCCAAGGATTGGGGTGAAGGCTGTCTGCCCAGCTCTTGCTGTCAGGACTGTTGTCTCTGCAGTTCACCGTTGGCAGCGATGAGGAGGAGTCCAGCAGCGCTGCGGCTCCCGCGCAGTTCCACGTGGAGGAGGAGTGTGGCATCCTGTCCCCCATGCCTCGCTTTGCTGACCTGCTGCAGGACAAGGGCCCTGCCGCTCTCCACAGGTAGGTGAGCGGTGCCAAGCTGCCTGCTGCTCTCCCCGGCTCAAGGTCACTGCTCAGAGTCTGTCCCCAGGGGCAGTGGCTGTAATTAGCTGGAACTTGCCTGCTGAGTCAGAAGGGACATGGGCCCCAGAGGGAGAGCATCCGTGAGCAAGAGGGCTGCTCTTTGGTGGGATGATGATTCCATGGGACTCCTGCAACCTCGCTGGGTCCATGGGATCCCCATAGTGCATGGTTAGAGGCTCTGGGCTGCACACCTGGAGTATCTTTCTTCCCAGCTAACTTGTGCTGTCATGCTGAGCTGCAAGCTGGGAAGCCCCAGGAGGGGACCATGAGGCTGTTGACTCAGGGATGGGTCCCCACTGGGCAAAAGCTGATCCCACTCTGTGGTAGGGAAGAGGAGGAGCAGAAGGAGCAGCCTTCAGGTTTTGCAGGAGATGACTTCTGACCCTGCTCCTTCTCAGGAGCTTGCTGGTCAGGGCTGGGCCATGGGACCCCAACCCCTGAGGCCACTGCCCGTCCTCATTCACCCTGCTTACTACTGTCAGTCTCTTTGGTTCCTACAGCCCCCCCGGGCCTCGAGAGCATCTGTCACGTGGGTGGGAGAAGCGCAAGGCCTGGGGCCAGGTGGCGAGTGGACAGCGGGTTACCTACGACTTGAAGGAGAGGATGTGCATCGGCAGCATGACCACCCTGGAGAGTGCGGCCTACCAGCGCGTCCCCACAGACGAGGCCGAGGCCCAGATGCTGGCATCTGCTGACTTGGATGGCATGAAAAGTGAGGCTTTACAACACTACCTGCGTTATCAGTGCGTGTGTGTGTCCCTTTGTCCCGTGCTTCTCTTGCTCTCCCCTAGCAGCCTCGGGCATGGTCTTCAGCCTGCCACAGGACCTGGTCCTCACCTTCCTGTTCCCCAGATCCTTCTTTTCCAGCAGTGTCTCATCTCTGTCAGTTTTGCATTGTCCACAGTGCTGATCCTTATGTTTTCAGCATCTCTACTCCCACCTGCCCTGTGGATGCCTGCTCCACCACCTACCCCCCTGTCCTCTCCAGTTCAGGGTTCCCAGCATTTCCCTGAGACCCAGCTCTCTCCTCTCCTGACACACTTTCCCAGCAATCAGCCCTCTTGTGTGACACGCTGCCAGCTCTGCTATTGCAGAAAACCTGAGGTGAGGAGCCTCCTCTCTCCTCTGCTCTCCTGGCAGAGGCAGCTGCCTCCTCTGGATTGCCTCAGAGGGGGACTGCCCCTGTGCGTGGCACGAGGACAGAGACAAGAGACGTCATGGAAATGCACGCTCCGGGCCTGAGGACATGGAGAATTCAATAGGTTGCTCTGCAGGCTGGAGAGAGAGGGAGACACCAGAGGGGAGTGAGGGAGAAAAGCGGTGCTGCACATGCAGCCTGGCTGTGCCTGGGCCACGGGTGCTGCATCCCTGGGCATCTGGCACAAGACCCCACGGAAAAGCGAGGACCCTGCTCTGGAGGAGCTGGTGGGCAGCCCCCCACAGAAGCATCCCTGGGTGGAGCCAGTCTTCCTGGAACCTCATCAGTCCTCGGGGCTGCTGCAGCCGGCACCTTCATGCCCCGTGAGCAGGGGAGCGAGGCTCTGGGGCTGGCCCCAGGGCTGTGGTGAAGCCCCCCCAGGGGGCCAGCTTGCTTTCCACACGTCAGCCTGGCTATCCTGGCTCCTCGTCTGAAGGCGTGTCGTTCATGACACCTGACCCCTGACCTTCACAAGGACAACATGACAACCCTTCAAGAGAGAGAGGAGCCAGCAAAGGAATCAGAAGGGGGCAGCAGCCCGGAGGTAGTGATAAGCACCTGTATTCGCAACTCACTCGGCTATGAAGACTTTGATGAATTTGCCTTCAATTTTGAAGACTATGATTTATGGGAGGCCATCAGAAACCATCTGGGCTACCCAGGCGGGGAGCCCACCTGTAAGTACCAGAGCAGTGACCCCATAGTTGGAGCTGTAGATCAGAACCCCCTGCTACAGTGCATAACCCCCTCCTGTGTTTGTTGTCTGTACCCTCTCTGTGTCAAGTTGGTCTTCTGGTTTTGGGGAAGTACAGTCTGCACCACTGTGTGTCTGGGGACACCAGAGGAGCTGCCTGATGCCTGTGTGTCTGTGTGAGGTCTTAGTACCAATCTGTGTTGTAGTGCTGAGGTGCTTTCCTGTGTGTGTCTCGCTCGAGCAGCTCCAGAGGCAGCTGCATCTTGCTGTTTCTGCTTATCTGGATGTGGCCCATGCCGTGGGCAGAGAAAAAGCAGCTGCTCTGAGGTGTGTATAAGGACAAAGAGATTTCCCCTTCCATTCGTAGCACAAGGTGACAGTGTGCTGCTGCTCATTTTGCTGGAATTTGAGTTGAGGTGCGGATCTGACAGCGGAGGTGGGTATCAGGTTCTATCTCTGCACTGTAGCCTAATTGCCCAAAGGAAAAGAAAATAACCTAGTCTTTGTATCTGCGTGCTTGAGCATGGCTGTGAAACTAGCTGATGGCAGGCTGGCTGGGGTGCCTGGATGGGAGAAAAGAGGAAGAAAGGAAGCAAGAGTAGGAAAAGCAGGGAAGGAGAGAATAGGAATCTTGAGAGTCAAGAATGTCTTCCTGTTCCCCGCATCTGTTTCTGTACCTTCACATCCCTTGCAGAGCAATCTCTGAGCCATCTCGGAGACCGTGCAGAAATCAGAGCCTCCCTCCCATCTCTCACAGGGGTCCTTCCTTGGTACATGATGCTAAGAGGTGGCCCACATGGGGAGTGATACTGTTGATAGTCATGGCTCATGTGTGGTTGTCCAACTGTCCTGATCTGGATCATGTGTTAATTTTTCAAGGGATTTTAGGAGTGCACATGGCAGGGTGATGTCCCAGAACTAGCCCACTGAACAGCTTAACACAGAAGAGTAGGAAAGCAGAGTTATTGTAACTGGAGCTCAGGTTGTCTTGGTTCAGCTTCTGCCTCTGCCACAGACTGTTTGATCTTGGGCAAAAAACTTAATTTGCTCTGCCTCTCAGTCCCAGCATCATATTCTCTTTGTCATCTGTTCCATCTTTACAAGCCTTCAGGAAAAAATGTCTGCCTATGTGCTTCTGCAGGGACCAGCTAGTGGGGATTAGCTTCTGCCTGTTACAGTAACAAGTCTGCTACTTGTTACTGTAAATTGATAGGGCATATAATAGTAGCACAGTTCAAAATAGAAACCTGGAGCAAATTGGTCCCATCAGCTGTCCCAAGCTGAATGAACTGTAACTTAAAAGTGTGAAGAAATTGTTCCAGGTTCACCTTGGAAAACATGGATATTCTTGGGAAGGTAGAAGGGGCAGATCACTCTGCAAGGTGTGATAATGCATCACTTACAAAGTGGGGAAATTTGGCTTTCTGGTAGTTAACACGTGCATTGATTGCTACAGCTAATACTGTAGGTGCTCTGTACAATAAACTCTTAATTGTATAATGAACCCACATTGTGGATTAATCCTGCAGAGAGGTATGGCAGAGTCGGACATGGCTGAGACACCAGAGTCTATTTTGTGCAGAGTCAGTTCACTTTCAGCCAGTGCCACTTGCCCAGCTATTTACTCCCTGGCAATGCCTCTTCCAGGCCCAACTCAGATCCAGGAGGAATATATTTTGGAGTCCGTGGTCTCCTTGCATTATTTTAAGTGTTTGGAGCATGGGGAGTGCTGGACCTGGACACCTGGTTGGCAGCAGGGATGAGCCATCCCTATCACATTGAACTTAGCATCAGCCAGGAGAGACTTGGGCTCTGTGCAGGACAGGGCAGGAGCTTTTTCCAGAAGCCAGCATGGGGCTGTGTCTTACAGTATGTTGATTAGCATTTCATTTAGACTAGTTTTAAATATTCAAGAATCTGAGTTTTAAGTGTCTTTTTATATATTTCAAGAGTCCGAGTTTAAAATCTCTTTTTTCTTGCTATAACTTAACCATTGGGTGGATAGGCAGTGTGCATTATCCTTGTGATGCCAGGATAGCAGGTTGTTCTCTAGTACTGATGCAAATACTCAGATGCCTCTTTCTGGTCTTCCTTCTTGTGGATTGAGGGAAATGAAAGGACGGGAGCAGGAGCTATTGAAGGTGTAAATTGAAGGCATTTGCCTGCTAGCAAAGGCGTTCTTGGGGAAGACTTTAACCAGTGCAGTCATATTTGTCATATTCAGATTTAAGCTGGTGGAAAAGGAACTTGCTCATCTGAAGAAATCTGACTGTAGAGGCTAATGTGACGAGATCATCTTCTGGAAGAGACTGTAGGAGATGCTGTGTGGACAACCACGTGTGACATATCAGTTCATTGTAGTGGAGCTACCATCGGAATTGCTCTCTGTCCTCTGATGTTGTCACTGTCCTCACACTCAGATCCTGGGGAGCACTGAAGAGGAGCTACAACAAGAGCAGTACTCCTTGGGGAGTTTGGCTTCAAGCAAGAAGGACAGATGTATGCCCTGAGCATATCACCCTTTGGTCTCAGTCTAAGATCCTGTCCTGAGTAAGGACTTTTAGGTGCTCTCTTGAGCTTGACTTTTCTTGGGAAAGGCACCAATCTGACAGGACACAGAAAGGGTCTCTGTAGGGCATCCTGGAGCACTTCAGCTGGGTTTTGCATGGGACTCCCAAAGCCAGTGGTTCTCCTAAATTAAGACCAGGTGCCCACCCTGCTCCTATGAGTTGTATCCCCCAGCTGGCACCTCAATAGCCACAAACACTACCAAGGAAGAGCAGCAAAGTAGATCTCTCCTTAGTCTGCTGTAGGTAGGGCTCTGGAGATGTGCCTCCAGCAATGCTCTCTGACCCTGCAGCACTCTGATTCCTGTCCCTGTCAGTGAGTGTGAGAGTCAGTGGAGGTGCTGTTAGGAAGCGTGGCTCCTTGCTTTTTATCTGTCCTCCAGCCATTGTCTGGCTAAGACTAGATGCCTGTGGATGCTTTCTAGGGCTGTTGTTGAAGAGCGCTGTGTAATAAATTGTCATCGCTGAGAGGAAAGCTTGCTGTCCTCTGTCTTTTACTTGGACCCTGAGAAGGAGTCCCAGGGTGCATAGGAGAATCAGAAGCTCCAATCAGAAGGGCTGGAGCAAAGGTGCCAGATACCAAGATCATCTGCATGAGTGTGCTGAAGTGGCTACTGTGCGTGCAGGAACTGAGAAATCCATGTGAAACTCCATGGAAGCCCCACACGTGCCCGGCTCCCAGAAACGTTCGTAGTGGTTATTGGGCCATTATTGGCTCCTATCGACATTGCAGTGCAGTAAGTGGAGCAGGGAGGAGTCCCACCATCAGCAGGACGTGCATCAGCAGGGCAGCCAATGGGGGAAAATGCCCTGAGGCTCAGTATTGATTCATTTTATATTTAATTTAGCGACCCAGATTTCCAAGGTGCAAGGCCATGGTATGCCTGGCCTGATGCTGGGTGTGTCTTTCCATGCCAGAGGTGTACAGATATTTTTCTTCAACATCAAAGAGACCACTCAGACTTAAAACCCTGTGCTTTTTACTGTCTCTCATACCCTGAAAGCTGCAGGTCTTGAAGCTAAGTTCAGAAAGATATATGCAGGCAGAACATTCACCCCAGCCAGTGGAGAGCTGCCCTTGCTCTGCCAGGGAGAAGACCTTGGCATTGTTTTACAAGCACAACCAGCAAACCACAATGGACCAAAGCTGAGCAAAAGCCCTGACTCCATAATCTAGTTGGGGAAGCCTGCCCATCCTGTAATGAGGCTCTGAGGGTTTCCACATTTCTGTGGGTTGTCTGTGCTGAGAAAGATACACTTGCTGTCCCTGGGTAGTGTCCAGGGAAATTCTCTCTGGCAGGCTGTTGCCTGATGCTGTTTCTCTGGCATTGCAAAAAGGCTAGCATGGTTGTGGCTGCATTTTGGTGAGCACTGGCTAGCCAGCAGCAGTGATGGGTCTGTAGAACAGCCTTAACAGCCTCTGCAGAGGCTCTGTGAGGCTTTGCCTCAGCCAGCCAGTCTCTAATGCAGACCTTTGCAAGGGCATTACAGCGGCGCTGCGGATTGTCTAGAAGCAGCGATAGCTCGACTTCACTGCCAGCCTCTGAGCCAGCCCCAGGCTGCAGCCTTATCCTACAGTCTCGTCACACAATTAAATAAAACAGACATTGATATTTCCTTATGTCTCCCAGACCAGCAGCTAAATATCCTTCCCTTTCACTGCCCTTCATGCTTGCTGAGCACCAGGCCTTCCCCTGCTGCAAGAGGTGAGGCCCAGCCAGGTGCCTGCCTTTGCTGTGTGCTTGCAGAACTGCAGGCAAGGCTGCAGGTTGCTTTTTGTTGGGGGAATACACACCACTTGTTCGAGTACCATGAGTAGAAGCATTTGTGATGAAGCCCCAAGTGTATGCACAGCCTAGGAGGAAGCCTTCTTTGTGAAGACGTCAGCTCACATCTCTGGAAGAGATGAAAGTAGGCAAATGAGGCAGAAACGATCTTCAAAATTCTGGAGGAGGATAGTGAGTTCTCCAGCTGCCAGGGCTTTGATAGCCTAAGTTAATGAGAGAAGGACGTGCTTGGATGTGTTTCCCTGCCAGACAGTGTTTATCCACCAGACAAATTGGTGGCCTTTTTTGCTTTCCTATGTCTTCAGGCCACCGCTTTGAAGATAACCCAGGTGTGAGGAGGCATCTGATGAAAAAACCATCTCGGAGTCAGATCACCAGGACAAGCAAAAAATTAGCATCAACTCCATCTGTCAAGAAAAAGAAGAAGAAGAAGAAGTTGGATAGAAAGCCCCACGAGGTATCCATGTGCTGTCCTCCCACACTTAATCAGAAGCCGTAAATCAGGACTAGAAACATGCAATTTATAAAGTGATAAATGTGTTTCAATATAATTAATTCTTTACATGACCTGGAGGGTGACATTTAATGCTATTATCCATTATCATGAGAGCTGAAAATACACTTTTTTCGATATAAGGGGAGATTTCCCTGAAACCACAAAGCTTTGACCTTAGGAAAGGCATTAAAAGTCACAGAAGTGGTGATGTTGTTGTGAAAGTTGGCAGCAGAGTAACATCACTATCTCTGGTATGTGTGGGAAATTTAGGGGGAAACCAAAAAGAAGGCAGAGGACAAAATTGCAGCAGTTTGGTAGAAAGGGATGCTGCATTGCATTATTCTCTCCTTCTGCCCACACCATGTGACTTGGAGCTTTCTGGTGCTCCATGTGCTGATGGAAGCTCCTGCCATGCTGTCAGTGATAGTTATCCTGGCTGCTTCTGTGCAATAAACTTCTGGTTAAACCATGACAGGTTTGTTCCAGTATCATGTCAGACCAGGCAGTACCTCGAGAGGAGATCTGAGGCTTTCTGTGTGCTGCTGGTAGAGCTGCATGCATTTCATGTCCTTGTAATCCACACTAGGTGTTTGTGGAGCTCAATGAGCTGGTGGTGGATAAGAACCAGGAGATGCACTGGAGGGAGACAGCCCGCTGGATCAAGTTTGAGGAGGATGTGGAGGAGGATACAGCAAGGTGGGGGAAACCCCATGTGGCTTCACTGTCCTTCCGCAGTCTGTTGGAGCTCAGGAAGACTATTGCCCACGGTGAGTGAGGAAGAGCAGACCGGGGTTTGCTTCTTGCTCTAGGACAGGGTTTGCTGGATAGCTTCTGTCACTGTAAGGTCCCTCACTGGAGGCATGGAACAGCATCTGTGTTCAGGCTTCATGTAGGGTCTGTGGAGACAGACATCCTGCAGCCTGTTTGGCAGGGTTTGCATTAGCTCAAGGGTGCCTGTGTTGGTTCCACACTGCTTCACTGGTCTCAGGCACATGGAAGCTGCAACCCCCAGGGTGTGCCTTGGCCAGCAGGCCTTGGACCCATCTTTGATGTGGTCAACAAGTTTGGTCAGGGTGGGAGACTGAAATGAAAGGAGATACCAGAATTACCACTGCATCTTGGAGCTTTTGGGTTCTCTTGGGGCAAGGGTTTACAGAAAGGACATATGGGGTATTTCTCAGCTGAGTCTGCACCCCAACCAAAGCCTGGCTCCTGGTGGAACAGCTGTGTCCCCAGAGTGTGACTGCAATGGGGAGTGTTGCACTCTAGGAGCAGGGCTCTTCCCCTCATGCTGGCAGGTGCCGTCCTCCTTGACTTGGAGCAGACCACTCTGCCTGGCATTGCTCACCTCATGGTGGAGACCATGATCATCTCTGACCAGATCAGGGCAGAAGATCGAGCCAACGTGCTGCGTGCCCTGCTGCTGAAGCACAGGTGGGTGGATATCTCAGGGCCCAGGGGTTATCTGTGAGCCCCAGGTGGCAAGGGAGGCAGGTCCCCTCATGGCCACCACTCTCCCCCTCAGCCATCCCAATGATGAGAAAGAGGGCTTCTTCCCGAGGAACCACTCCAGCTCCAGCATGAACTCCATCGTGGGGAACCACCATCACAACCACACCACAGACACATGTGTGCCCCTCATGGGGGAAGAACGCATTGAGATGGCTGACCCCAAGGCCAACGAGACCGAGTGCAAGGAGGTGAGGGTGACCTGGGGGGGTTACTGTGTCTTTTTCCACACTGGAGACAGCTGTTGGCTGACAGCAGGCCATGGTGCCCACCTCTGAGCCCCTTCGTGGGGAAACCTTGTAATGCAAGGACTGAGCTCCCTGGATCAGCTGGAGCGCTGGAAATCATATTTTGTATTATGTATTATGATTTTGGTACCTAGGTTTGGCTTTGCACTGTATGCAGATGTCTGCTTGAGCATGTAATGGCAGCAGCAGCCCTGGCACTTGCAGGGTGGCCATTGCTGTGAGGGTGCCTTGCTGTGAAGCAGGCATTGGGTGTGCAGCCAAGGCAAGCCCAGCTGCGTTTGTGCCAGTGGGGTGCAAGGCTGTGTAGGGAGACCAAAGCATGGGGACTTCACCCTTACTTATTTGTATTCTTTATGGCAGAAAAACCCGCATCTTCATAACTCTGAGGGCCATCGTAAATACTTGAAGCTGATGGAGAAAATCCCTGAAGATGCAGAGGCCACAGTGGTCCTTGTGGGTAAGAGGTGGCATGTAGAGTCCCCCAGTGACTAGTGCAGATCCTGGTGTGGCCCCAGCAGTCTGTGCCCTCCCTCCCAAGGGATATTTGGTCATCTCATACATGTTCAGCTGGGGAGTGAGCCTGGTACTCTTCCTCCTTTGGTGATGGTTCATGTTCTGTTTGTGTATAGCAAATATATGGCCTGCCAGGGTAGTTCTTTTCCTAAATTAAAAGAGAGGTTGATATACACTGCTGCTGGGAGCTGGGGCCCAGCTTAGGGGTGGAAGTCCTGCCAGGCTCACAGTATGTCTGGTTTTGCAGCTCAGAAGTAGGTGAGTGATGCCTGAGGGACTGATGACCAAGCCATCACCCTTCCCTTTGACCATCACTGCTCTCTGTCTGGCCTCTCAACAGCTTGCCAGCAGCTGGGCCCTGTTCCTGACCATTGCTGGCTGCTGGCTGTGTGTGCCAGCAAGCTTTGAGTTGACAGAAGCAGGTCTCAAGGTGGTGGCAAGGTCTCAGGAATTGACTGTAGCACTACCAGGACATATTTCTCTGTACAGGAGGGCTGTGAGCAGGCAGGCTTGAGCATCAGTGGGCTTGGTGTCTTCTGATTGCAAGAGTATTCCTCTCAGCGCTTTGCTGACATTAACTTCTCAGCAAACCCAACAACACTACAAGCAAAATAAATGCCATTGTCTACCCAGTAGATTAAAAGCTCAGGCAAAGAGGCTTGTCAGCTCAACCAAACTGATGCTTAATCATGATGAGGCCAAATCAGGTTCATAAGTGCACTTTTGAGTACTCAAATAACTAAACATTGGCTTGTTTCTGAGCTAAGGCTGTGTCTTGGGATTTGCTTTGACTCTCAGAAGGCCCAGATTTGCCAGCCTGACACAGAGCACAGCTCTTTGCTGGACACAGATGGCAGAAAGATCAGTAATAATGCCAGTGAAATACCAGTATTCAATAAACATTTGTGCTGGGTATGTGAAGGAAGTGGCTGGTGTGCTGGAGGATGCAGGAGTACTTCCCAATCTGTTAAGAACTGAGGAGACTGCCAAGCACTGACGAGATGCAGACATTGTAAAACACAATGTGCGTTTTGCACCTATGAGTCTTTAGAGCACTGACTTACTTTTCTCTGAAAAAAAAAATAGTTTAGGCATACAGGGAAGGTACAAGGTAACAGAGAAAGCTCATAGCTCAAGGAGGGCAGAACAGTGAGCCAGTTCCTATAAGCTGTTTAACCTGACATCCTTCTCGGCCAGCAGAGTGGCAGAGCTAATATGGGATTCAATTACTAAAGAGCTAAAGAATATGAATGCAATTATTGCCAAGCAGTGAGGTTTATGGGAAATAGGTCATGTCAAGCAAACCTGATTTCATTCTTTGATGAGATTAGAAGTTTGTTTGATAAAAGTAACATGTAAGAGGTTTCCTTCCATAAGTGTGAAAAAACCTTCTGATTTAAACTTAGCCCCTTATAGTGTAAGTAGAACCCATCTGTAAGGGATTGAGAATGGGCTAACTGGGAGGCTAAAGAAAGTGGCACTGCTTGTGAATGATCAGTGAAGCACTTGGAGCCGTCCTCAGCTTGAAGTTCAGTGCTGTGTCCATGGTCTGGAGAAAGTACACGACTGCAGGGCTTGTAGGAACCTCCAAAACCTCTGTCTGTGCTGTTAAAGGTAGCCCAGTAGAGCTCACTCCAATAATTAACTCTGCTCCAAACATTGCCCCCTGGTAGGTTGTGTGCAGTTTCTGGAGCAGCCAACCATGGCCTTCGTCCGACTAAATGAGGCCGTCTTCCTGGAATCTGTCTTGGAGGTCCCAATTCCTGTCAGATTCATCTTTGTGCTGCTGGGACCTAGCCAGGCCAACATGGACTACCACGAAATTGGCCGCTCAATCTCCACCCTCATGTCTGACAAGGTGAGGAGCTGATGGGCAGTGATGCTGTGAGGGAGCTTTGCTGGCTCTTTAGAAGACAGTCCTGAGATGAGAGCTGTGTAAGGGCTCAGGTGGGGTAGGCAGGTGTGAGCACCTGGGATTTTTGAGATCAGCCTGGCTTGGCCAAGGTTGAATGCTCCAGTGCAGAGGAAAGAGTAGGACAGACGTTTACTTGGCTGGGCCAGAGTGTGCTAGGCTGGGTGAAGAAAGGGATCATGTGTAAAAGCAGGAGAAAAGGGCGTCCCAGGGTTAGAGGAGCGGTGTTCAGTCAACATTTCACAGAGAGGTGGGGAGGCTAAGTGATGCCTGTGACCATGGCATTTGGCCTGGACCACACTAACAAAAAAAACAGCAGTTCCTGGGGACTGTTTTCAGGTGTTTGGATGAAGCTTTTTAGTTGAGTCCCATGGATGGGGCATCCATGCAGAGGAGCACATCCATATAGGAGAAATGAGGAGGCAGGAAAGTTTTTCTGCCAAGCAAGTGCACTGCTAGAAGTCCCCCATCTGTCTAGATGGCAGTGAAATTGATTACCTTGGTAAGGAATTAAATGCAAAGGAGAGACAATCTGAGCATCTGCTGCATACATCCAGCACAAGAGGATCAGAGGTTTACAGGTCCTTCCTGCTAGTGCCACGTAACTATAAGCAAGTAACAAACCTTCCTGTACTGCCTCTATTACACAACTTTTACTGAACTGGAGACTAAAAGGCTCAATCAGAAAAAGTTCATTAGAGGCAGCAAGACTGAAAGGTTCCTTCCCTGAGGTTGTGTGGGGCTCAGCTGAGAATGTGTTTTTAGCCAGAAGAGGTGAGGTGCCATTCCAGCTTCAGTGCTGTGTTTGTCGGCTGACCTCATTCATTTGAGTCTCTGGTCCTCTTGCTGGAAGAGCAGAGCCAGCTGCTGCAGCCAGGGCTGGCCACAGCAAGGTTACACAGTCCTGGCGCCGTGGAGAGAGCACAGTATCATTTACATTGAAGCTGTGGCTCCAGGGAGTCTGTGTGCTGCAGGGACCTTAACTGTCCCCTACCTCCTTTACAGGCTGTTCACTCATTCATCATCCTCCAGCCTTTTCTCTGGAGGCATGTTCCAGAGGCAGTGCAGCACTTCCACCTGTTTGCCAGCACCTCCCTGCCTGGTCTCCTTAGTCCTTCCTTGCTAACCTGCTCTTACTGTCGGAAATATCTCCCCTTTTCTGCCTAGTTTCCTTTGCATGGCTTCCCTCATGCTGTAGATGCCTGTTTTCTCGCTCTCTTTCTGTCTCCCATGTGGAGACTCCCAAGAGTCTATTATGCTCCCTGCTCAGTTCATGGTTCTTGTGCTTTATAACTGTGATGCTTTAGGGCTCTACAAGCTTCTCCCTCAAAACAGGAGGAGGGATTCAGGAGTGTGGGTCACAGAGTGGCAGTAGTGAGATGAGTAGTGGGTAGAGGGGGAGAATGTTACTCTAAAGGTCACAGCAAGCATTGTCTTTCCAGGCTGTAGTAGCTGGGTCTAGTCTTGGTCTGAGCCTTCTCCCTCTCTCTTTTTCCCTGCCCCTTCCAGCACTTCCATGAGGCTGCATACATGGCAGATGATCGTCAAGACCTCCTCAATGCAATCAACGAGTTCTTGGACTGCAGCATTGTCATCCCCCCATCAGAGGTGGAGGGGAAAGACTTGCTCAAATCCATTGCCACCTTCCAGAAGTTGCTGCTGAAGAAGAGGAAGGAGAGGGAGCAGAAGTCCATGAAGGAGGGCACTGCTCAGGAAGCCAAAGGTCTCTCCATTCACGTTTGGGCAAGTTTGTGCCTAGTGCCCTGTGTGCACCCATGGGCCCTCCCCTCCCCGAGCCTGGCAGAAGGGTGAGCAGGGCCTGGCTCCTGCAGTGGGGAATGGCGAATGGGGAGCAGGACAGTGACTGTGGGCAGTTCTGGTGGCTGGGGACAGCTGGAGGCAGTGGGATGTGCTATTGCAGAGGGCCCACCAGGCTAGTGGTGCTCTGTGAGATACTGGGGAGAGGGACAGCCCCAGGCCCCAGCTGTGTTCCTTGCTGAAGCCTTGCCCTCCATACACCTCCAGAGCTGTGTGAAGTGAAAGCTGAGGAAGAAGAGGAGGAAGCTGAGGATGACCCTTTGAAGCGAACCGGGATATTTTTTGGAGGTCTGGTTCGGGACATAAAGCGCAGGTACCCCAAATACCTCAGTGACATCAGAGACGCCTTGCACAGCCAGTGTCTCGCAGCCGTTCTCTTCATCTACTTTGCTGCTCTCTCTCCTGCCATCACCTTCGGGGGACTCCTAGGTAATGGGCCTGCTTTCTGGTCTGCTCTTTGCACTCTGGGACACTGGCTGTGTCTGTGTGATGCTGTTCTGGGGTGGGCTTTGGTGCTGTTTACTCAGGGAGAGTGGTAGTGCTGTGCCTCGGCTGCTGCCTTGTTCCCTCCCTGCCATTTGGCCTCTCCAGCCTCGGCTGCCAGGGCTCCCTCCATGCTCCCTGCCTAACACAGGGTACCTCTGACTGATGGGATGGGGACCTGCCTTCTCTGTCTGGAGCTGTGCAGCCTGCCTGTCTGTGGTGATGGTGCCTGTGTCCGGGCTATAACACTCATACATTGTTCTCTTTCCCAGGAGAGAAGACTGAGGGTCTCATGGGGGTCTCCGAGCTGATAATCTCCACCTCGGTTTTAGGGATCCTCTTCTCCCTGCTTGGAGCCCAGCCACTCCTGGTCATTGGCTTCTCAGGGCCTCTGCTGGTGTTTGAAGAAGCATTTTACAAGGTACATGTGAAGCAGTGTCTGTGCTTGGCACCTTCTTACTCTGTCCTTGCTCTGGAGAGGGCAGCTGGCATTTCTTAGCTCTACAAAGGGTCTTTGTTACTGTGAACTCTTTGAGTCCTTCCAGGCTGCTCTCAGCTCAGCCAGGGCTGCCCTTGGCTCTGCTGACCCTTTGCAGGTTCTACTACGGGGACTTTTACCTACCATTGCTGTATCCATTATCCCTTGAGGTGTGACACTGATAACAGCACTCCTCTACATGCTGACTGTGAGGAGAGCACTGTCCCCCAGCCCTGTGCTGCAACTCATTGGCATAATGAGCACTTGTAGCTGCATCCTAAAACTTTATTGTTCTTGGGGCTTCCTTTGAAGTCCATTTCACCATTTTTATCTGTGTCCAGGTTTCCTTTTATGGGAGCTCAGTAACATTCAGTGTACCACCCATTTGGGATGTGCCACAAATATTACTCCCACCTCTAAGGATGAGCCCAAGGGTATGTGGAGAGGTATCCTGGCCAGCCAGGATGGATATGTTTCTTTCTCAAGTAGCATGACCTCTTTGCTCTTGAAAGCATCCCCGTATCACTGTACCTTCAAGCAGTGGATCTAATTCTTCTCCTTTTCTCTGGCTCCCAGCATGTCTGTGTCTTTGAAAAAGCATGGTTTTTTCTGCAGCTGGATTTTGACCTTGTCAAGAGTTTGGAGCTGGTGATGCTATTGCAGAGTGGGAATTTCTCTGCTCTCCTGTGACTGCACTTCTCACTGACCACTTTTGCTTTGTCCAGTCACTGTGTACAGAGGAGTACCTCTGCCTGTGGTGGTACTGAGGAAGGCTGCAAAGGGAGGGGTATGATTTGTCCTGGAAACAGTTGGTGTGTGTAGATGAGAAGAGGCAGTGGAGATGGTCTCCTCTGTGATGGCAACCTGGGGCCTTTTCTCCACACGCATACAACTGTCTGTACACAGGGTGCTGTGTGAGATCGTGGCCTTTATGCAGTGGGATGTAGCAGGATGCTCAGGCTCTCCTTTGTAGGGAACAGGCTTGTGCTGTTGAGTGCATGGAACAATGGAGAGCTGTGTTTGAGCAATGGCACCTCCATATGGGTGGGATGGGGGGTGTTATACATGGGCTGGCTTCAGCAGAGCATGAAGGAGGTACTGTTACAAAGACTGGAATGGTAAAGACCTGCTTGGTGTGAGCTGTTGGATGTTAATGCAAAGTCTGCAAATTTACCTGTGATTCTAGCCATGAATTCACTGATTCTGTGCTGGATGCCCAAGCAGATGTAGACACTTTTTTCCAGGACAGTCTTTGATCTTAATGAGGAGTGGATACAGGAGGTAGCCTGAGGAGCCATGAGTAACTCCTTCCCCTTTCCATTTCAGTTCTGCCAGACACAAGGCATTGAGTATCTCACAGGCAGAGTGTGGATTGGTTTGTGGCTCATCGTCTTCATCTTCATTATCGTGGCAGCAGAAGGAAGCTTCTTGGTGCGCTACATCTCACCCTTCACCCAGGAGATCTTTGCTTTCCTCATCTCCCTCATCTTTATCTATGAGACCTTCTACAAACTGTACAAGGTGAACCTTCCCTGGGGAGATGGGCTGCTGCATCTCTTAATCCCTTAGGAACCTGCTGCTTTAGCTCAGAGGAGGCGAGGGAACAGGGCCAGCTCAGCCACAACTTTCCTAGACATTCTGCAGAGCAGTTCTTTGCTGGTCTCATGCCTCAGCCCAGCTGGCTCCTGTGCCACCACAGAGAGTGGCAGGAAGAGCCCTAATGTCTCTCTCCCCTTCTCTTCCTGCAGGAGACATTAAAGAGGGGCCACTTTTCTCTCCCCAACCCTCTCCAGCTGGGTAGGTTGCAAGGCGAGGTGACGGATGCTGGGATTGTCCGTGCCCACCATCTACTGCCCTCACCTCTCCACAGAGCAGGACACCTCCGCTTCCCCCGCCCCCAGTAGTGACAGTGCCCCCTGCCCCTCCTTGTGGTAACTTGTCTGCTGCTTCTCTCACCTGCTCAGGTGTTTGCAGAACATCCTTTGCTGAAGTTCTACCCACCAAACGTGCAGAGCAGCCTGAATGCCAGCGTGCTCTCTACAGATGCGATGTCACTGGGGACCAGGATGCAGCCCAACACTGCTCTGCTCTCCCTCATCCTCATGCTGGGCACTTTCTTCATTGCCTTCTTTATGCGCAAGTTCAAGAACAGCCGCTTCTTAGGAGGAAAGGTGAGAAGTTTGTGGGATTCACATGTCAAGGACAAGGGACACACCAAACAAATAATGGTTCTGGCTACACATCTTTATTCTCCAGAACACTTGGACATCCCCCAAAGAAACACCAGAAACCCTTTAAATACCTTGCAGGAGGGATGGTGGCTCACCCTAGGGTGCAGACAAGAGCTGACTGTTGATGATGGTGTCTGCACTGTCCTGCTCCAGTGAGGCTGCTGGAAAGTCCTCTGGACCTGGAGAAAGCTCCTTGGATTGGATACAAGTCTGTTAAACTAGAATATGAAAAGAAGAGCTTACAGCTTTTTCTCTTTGGACATCTCTCTACATGCAGGGTATCTGTGTAATACCTGGAGCACTGTCTAAATAGGCCAGCAGGAGCAATTAGCCAGTCATATAAGAGCATGTTAGGTGGGCAGTGGGATGCACAGTTCCGTGGGTCAAGGCTGGGTTTCCTTGCCCTGCCCATCATCAGTGCTCAGGTTTGGAGTGGTGCTTGGCCCCATCTGGGGCTTCTCTTTGCCATAGGCTCCCTGTGCATGCATGGAGCTGGCCTGTTCCTCTTGCTAATGACAGGTCTGTGTTCTGCAGGCACGGCGGATCATTGGAGACTTTGGGATCCCCATCTCCATCCTGGTCATGGTGCTGGTGGATTACACCATCACTGACACATACACACAGGTAGGTGTCAGCACTGCCCTCAGAGCCTTTCCTGCAGCCCAGCAGTGATCCCTGTGGCACTGGCCTGCTCTTGTGCAAAGAGGAATTTGTATTTCCTGCCTCTTTAGTCGTAACAGCACAAAGCAAACAGAAACATTCCCCTCATCCTCACTCCCACACTGAAGGGAAGCTCCAAGGGTCTTGCTGAGGCTGAGGCCGGAGCTACAGGGACTGGAGTGCCCTGGTATCCTTCTGGTCTTCTAGCTGTTAGTAGGGAAGAGTTTAGGGGCTTTAGGGAGATTCTGTGCAGTTCATTCCTTCTTTGCAACTCTAAACACTTGCAGTCAATCAACAAGACATAAACTGTTTATGCACACTGAAGAAGGTGGCATGTAAAATGGTTTCAGTGGGGTATTTGTCATGAGTTTAGTACTCAATGTACTTATTCTGTCCTTGACTGTAGGATACTAATATTTTGATCACTTTATCTCAAACACAACTTTTTTCCCAGTTTACGCACAAACTTAAGATTGATAACTTAATGTTATCAACGTATCTCACAGGTTTCCTTTTTTCTCTGTTTTCAGTAGATATGGTGTTATATATTTTTGGTTTGGTTGGTTTTGTTTTTTTTTTTTGGCTAAGATTGGGAAGAGGGTGAAAAGTATTTCCTGTTCATCATGCAAGCTTTTTATCAAAACAGCCCAAGGCTTGGTGGAATCCAAATGCATTTTTATTCATTTGAATTTCAATGAAAAATTTCAGTCTATCAGACGTTAGTAAAATCATGCACTTTGTTACATTCTTTTCATACCCTTCTGCACTTCCACAGTTAATATCAAAAGCATTATCATTTTAGTATTAACTCAGCATATGTACAAAGCTTTCTGAGAAAATGGTACTTAGTTACACAGCTTAACTCAAGGACAAACATTCCAGAAATATTATTCATACTTATGCTGATTAACATAAATGCAAATCATAAACTCTGCCTGCAGTGCCGATAGCAGAAATTGCTGTAGAGCAGCACAGAGCCAAGGGTTCAAATGCTGATGAACGCAGGGTCAGGATGATGTACAGCTAGGAGTCTGTGTGGTCTGATGGGAGCACAAACATGATACTCCCTCTGAACATGGTCAGGGTGAGGTCATTTCCACAGAATGTGGCCACTTCTGGGGTTTGCACTGCAAAAACAATGCTGTAAAATGTCTCAGAAAAGCCTTGTAAAGTCTGGAAAGCCACCTCAGAAAATGGTAGGCAGTTCAGAACACTTAATTTGTCCAAGCAGAGGTCAAGGAGCATTTTAACCATGGTCTGCAAGGACTGACATGGGAGTGAGGTTCCTGAGGGAAAATATTTCCATGGTCTCTTGAAAAAAATGAAGGGAATTTAAGTAGCTGAAAGGAAATGACATTGGCCTATGTTAGGGAACATGGGGTTTTTTATACTGAAGGGGATTATCCATGAGAAAGTCCTGCTCAGTTCAGGGTGGCTTATCCCATCATCTGAGGTGCTCAGAACAGAGAGAGCAGGAGGATCAAAGCTGTGTGAGGCTGTGGGCTTGTTTGTATTAATGAGTAACTGCTGGGTTTTGCAACTACACCACCAGAAGCTGAATGTCCCCTCCGGCCTGTCGGTCACGTCCCCTCACAAGCGTGGCTGGTTCATCCACCCCATGGGCAGTAGTGGGACCTTTCCGCTGTGGATGATGTTTGCCTCTGCCATCCCTGCCCTCCTGGTCTTCATTCTTATCTTCATGGAGACACAGATCACTACGTGAGTACCTCCCCCTCCAGCCTCAACCACTGCTAACCCCTAGACAGGCAAGGCCACGATGGGTGCTGGTTCACTTGGAAATGCAATGGACATCCCAGAGGAACAGCAAGAGCAGGATCCTGGCCATTTCAGACTGTACCTTGGCTTCTCCTTTCATCTTTTGGTTCCCCTGTTGGCAGAGGGTGTGGTGGAGACCTGCCTCAGCCAAGCACAGGAGGAGACTGCTAACTGAGGCTGACAGCCACCATCCCCTCCTCAGCCATCTTCTTGTTATCCCCGTGTGTGCTGTCTCCAGAGAGCGAATGTTGTCCCCAGCTGCAGTACTGTCCCTGGGCACTGACCTGGGCCTTGCATTGACCCAGGCTCTATTTTCTTTCAGGCTGATTGTTAGCAAGAAGGAAAGGAAGTTGCTGAAAGGCTCTGGCTTCCACCTGGACCTTCTGCTCATTGGCACTATGGGGGGGCTTTGCGCTCTCTTCGGGCTGCCCTGGCTGACGGCGGCGACAGTGCGCTCCGTCACCCACGTCAATGCCCTGACCGTCATGAGCAAGGCCATCGCACCCGGGGAGAAGCCCCGCATCGAGGAGGTGAAGGAGCAGCGTGTGACCGGAGTGCTTATTGCTGCCCTTGTCGGTGAGCCTCTGCTCAGGGAACAAGGGAGGGGAGAGGTCAGGCCAAGCACTTGAATCTCCTGGCAGTGTCCCTGCCCTGTGGGCCAGTCCATGCTCTGCCTGCTCACTGCAGGAGTGCTTACACCTACCCATACTGAGCTTCCTTTCCCTTGCACTCAGGGCACAGAGGAGGTGGGAGAGGGACAGAGGCTGAGGTGCCTTGTGGAGGGGCTGGTGTGGGACACACATGCCCTGAGCTCTGTCTGTGCAGGTCTGTCCATTGTGATGGGGAACATGCTGAGGCAGATCCCCCTGGCCGTGCTCTTTGGCATCTTCCTCTACATGGGGGTTACATCGCTCACTGGCATCCAGCTCTACGAGCGCCTGCTCCTGATCTTCATGCCGTCCAAGCACCACCCTGACCACATCTATGTTGTCAAGGTGAGCAAAGGCAGGTTGCTTACAGAACAAGGTAATGAGGAGAAGAGGAAGAAGAAGCAGGTGAAGGGAGGATGGTATTTTGCTAGAGTGATACTTGGCTTGGTGACCGTGCTTGGCTGCAAGTTTGTGCTGAGAAGTGCAAGGCATGCAGAGAGGCTGCACCCAGGAGTGTATTGCCAGGATATTGTATGGACGGACAGATAATTTGTAGGATTGATGCACTGTTGAGGGGGTGGAGGGACACTGCATTGCCAGGTGGGTATGCTGCCAGGTAGCACAGAGGCTGATGTGTTATGGAGTTCTACCTGGCTGTAGAGTAAAGGCAGGTAGACTCTGCAGCAGCAGGTACTCTGCTGTACTATGCTATGCAGAAGAGTTTTGTTTTGCCAGTTGGGTCTTCATTAATCTGTGTGGAAAGATAATGTGTTCTTAGACTGGATTTACCTACTAGGTGAAGACCTGGAGAATGAATCTCTTCACCTGCATTCAACTGGCCTGCATTGTGCTGCTCTGGGTGGTGAAATCTACAGTGGCATCACTGGCCTTCCCCTTTGTCCTGATCATGACAGTGCCATTGCGACGCTTCGTGCTGCCCCGCTTCTTCCACGACAGGGAGCTCAAAGCGGTGAGCAGACAGCTGTCCTCAGTCTAGCTTGCAACACTGGAATGAGTTTGAGGAGATTTGGCAGCCTGAATGGCTGGGAGATCATGGGCCAGCAAAGCCTTGAGGGTCTTTGCTCAATAGCAGTAAGTGGGTGGATGGCTTCCTTGGATCTAGTAGCCCTGGGAGTGCGGTATGAGATGGATGGGCAGCCTGGGGCAAGGAAACAGGTTCCTACCAGGCAGAGGCCTGGAATAAGGATTTCCCTTTCCGTCTTGTGGCTCATTCATCAAGAAACACACCAATTCCCCACTGAACCAGCTGCAAGAACAGCCCAGCAGCACATCAGAGCTTATGGCTGTAGGCACTCCAGCATGTAACCACAGTGCCAGGGTACTGGCAGCTCTTCAAGAGCTGGCAACTCCTGTGCTGCTGTCAACATCCTGAGCTTTTGTTGGAGGAGAGCCTGGAGAAGCACCCAGAAGTGAGTGCTGCCAGCAGGGGGAGAGGAAGGAGCTGCAGTGCTGGACCAAAGCCCCAGGCATTAGAATAGAAAGGACATCGGGCTGGGGACGCATGGATGGGCATGAGGGTTTAAGGAAGGAGCCTGTTGGGAGGGGAAGGAGCAAGAGCTTTGCTTTTCCCAGCACAGCTCAGCTGACTGGGTTGCTGTGTGCTGATCCCTCTGTGCCAGGCTTGACCCCACACTGGGGGCAGCTGTGGCCTTCATAGCTTGGTCTCTGCCTCTTCTCAGTTGGACTCGGAGGATGCGGAGCCAAATTTCGACGAGGATGGCCGGGACGAGTACAACGAGCTGCACATGCCTGTGTGAGCTGGGAACTGCCCTCCCTGCTCGTGAGACAGGCGGCTCACACCTGCTCACCCCTCCCAAGAACTAACTGGAGACTTGCCATGAGTCACAACTGTCTCCTGCCTGGACCAATGAATGGCTGTTCCATAGCCCTGCAGGACGCAGCCCCGGCTCTGGCTGCCCCATTGCTCGCTCAGCAGAGGCTGTGAGTCTCTCTCCTCTTGGACCTGGTGGGCTGAGAGATGCCTCTCACATCCCAAAGCTGTGTGGGTCTTGAGTGCCCCTGGGTTAGGGGTCTGTCCCCTCCCTGCTGGAGGCAGCCTGTGCCTGGTCTCCAGGCAGTGAAGGGGAACCATGCCAGCTGGTGCCACTGCATTCCCCTCCATTACCATGACACTTGGGTATCTCAGCACGTGACACTGAGCACTCACAGGAATGGGCTAGAAGCTGCCTCTTCTCCCAACCTTCTTACTCAGCTGGCAGATGCCTTGCTCCTGCTCTCTCTGCCCCTTCTAGGAGTGCTCACACCGGGCCTCTGCCACAGCTGCTGGCCCACGGGGCTGCTGCAGCCTGGCAGACAGGCAAAGAGGGACTGGCACCCTAGCTCAGTCCTCCAGACTGTTTTCTGTCCAGTCACCTTCCCACATGACTGTTTTCGGCTCTTGCTTGACATGGAAGAGGCTGTTTGGCTCCTCTCCCTCTCAATTTTCCCAACCTTATTTCCAAAGGCAAACTGCACAGGGAGGGAAGGCTGGAGACAAGCAGGTATCTTGAAGCCTTGAATGCTTGCCCTCTTGCAGGAACTAAGAGGAATCCTCTGCCATTCTGCACCTCCATAGAGGCTGCAGGAGTAAACACTCGTCACAGGGCTGTATCCCAGTTCCTGATACCCACATTCCTGTCTCTGAGAACAAACCATATTTAAGAAGCTACACAAGAAATGTAGTGCTGGAGCACAAAACAGTCCTTTGGGTCCCCTCCCTTTCCCTGTGCAGTGATCCACTCAGTCTGGTTCCCTGCAAGCCTACAAGGAAGTCACTGAAACCCCAGCCCCAGTTTTGCTGCCATACTGAGATCGACTTTCACATCCAGTGGTGCCCTTCAGGTGGGAAGGAGCAGCACTCAGGGTGCCCAGCACTCGGCCCCCATCACCTCTGGGCAGCTTCACAGAATCACAGAATGGGTTAGGTTGGAAGAGACCACAGTGGATCATTTGATCCAACCTCCCTGCCCAAGCAGAGTCATCCCAGAGCACATGGCACAGGATTGTATCCAGACAGTTCTGCAATATCTCCAGTGAGGGACACTCCACAGTCTCTCTGGGCAGCCTGTTCCAGTGCTCAGTCACTGTACAGTAAAGTTCTTCCTCGTGTTCAGGTGGGACTTGCTGTGTATCACACCTTTCCACCTGACAGACCTGTTCCCTGGGGTGTCCCTGAGCTGGCAGCCTTTGTTCAAAGCTGGCCCAGAAACTGTTTGATGGTGCCCTTGCTGTCCCTGGAAACTCCAAGGTTAGTGCCAGGAGAGAAAGGCAGCTCAGCCTCTTCCTGATGGTCAGAGCTGGACTGTTCTTCTGGAGGAAGCTTGGATGCTCACTTCACCATTGGATTTAGGAGAAGATGCTGCCCCCATTCCCACTTACCAGCCTGGCTCCTGAGAGAGATGGTGGGTGCTTCATTACCGAGAGAGTCCAATGCCTTCCTCGGGAGGCTGCAGAAATATCCCATCAGAGAAAGAAGCCTCCCCCACAGCAGGTCCTGCCCACAGCCTGGCCCCTACAGGGCCCGGGGCAGAGAGACGAGTGTCTCTGTGTGTCTGTGGCCGTGTGTGTCCTGTCCTCCCTGTGTAGTGTAGGAGGCCTGTTGTTTCTGTGCATTGTGACTCTTCTGACTGTAGTGGAAACAGCTACACCAATAAACTCTTCACAGGAACTGTGCCTCTGGCTCTACACTTCTGGTTTTATCACCAATGGCAATAAATTAAATGGATTGAAATTCCCCAGCACAAAACTTCCTTGTCCACCGCAGCCAGCAAGGTAGCAAGCCCCAGCTGGAGCAAGGACTGTCAGTCACCATGTTACCCACTACCAGCATGGAGGTGGGCTTTCTGTCACCATCATTGAGCAGACTGGTTACTGTGGACTCAGCCTCCACACTGGCTGCTGGAAACAGGAGGCTGAGCCTCGTGTTTAACCACATAAACCACAAGAAACACATTCTCTTGCCTCCTTGCATCCATATACATGTCCATGCTTGTGCCTATGTGCTCAGCAGCACTCAGTGCCCATCTCCTTGTGCAGTCTGTAGCCACACGCTGAATGGCAGGTCAATGGGCTGAGCACGTAAGAAACATGCTTTCTTCCAGGCAAGAACTGAGCCAGGTCCCTGTGAACTGTTGGCTGCCTGCAGCCCATGATGATGGGTTGGGTGTCCTCCAGTCTTGCTCTCCAGGGTGCTGCTTCTTGGAGCAGGTGGAAGTCCCACTGCCCATGGTCAGCCACTGGCTGCTCCAGTGCTGCAGGATGCTGATGATGGCTGCTGAGGCAGAGATAGAGAGCTGAGCCTGCCCAAGTACACAGGTGGTGGCCATCCTGTTTCTGAGCTGGGTGTGCTGTGGGGCAGGCAGTGCCTGGCCTTGCAGCACCCTCTCCAGGGCCCGGCAGCACTGCAGAACCTGCAGGAGAGGAAGCAGTGTGGGTGCCTTTCTCTTGAGCATTCAGTTGGGCTGGATGGGAGTATCCATGACCCACAAGCTGCTCTGCCGTGTTAGGAAACACTCCCTCTCCCATTCCCCACTCCTGAACTCTCCTTCCTCATATCTGAATGTCCAAACCAGCAGGCCATTGGTTTGGACTGGAGAGATTACGGCTGTACCCAGTGCCACAAGATTCACATCTCCACCTGGCTGTCCAGCCCTTCCTGTGCAGCACCCTGAACTGCAGCAGTGCCCCCACCCACCTGGTATGCAGGCCAGAGAGCGCAAGCAGAGCGACACGTGCCCCTTAGCGCATCAATCCTCTGGGTGAGGATGGGCCTGACCTCCAGCTCCAGCAGCCAGTCAGCCTCCAGGATGCTGTGGTGGTGCTCCTCTAGCTCCAGACTCTTCTGCTGCTCCTCAGCCAGGGCAGCCTCACTCCAGTGAGCCCCCATATCCATACCTGAGCTCTGCCGGGGCCGGGCAGCCCCGGCCTCTCTCCTGCTGCTGCAGGCACAGGAAGCGGATGTGCTGGGAAACACGCTGGGGCTGGGCACAAAGGGTGGCAGTGCAGCAGGGCCAGCAGCTCCTCCTGGCTCTCCTGCAGCTGGGCTCACAGCACCCCAGCACTGCTGCCTGTGCCTGGAGGCTGCACTGGGATCATGGTGTTGGGTAAGCCCAGGGGAGAGCTGAGCTGCTGGAGGGCTCTGCTGCATGGAGGGGGCTGTGCAGTGCCGGGAGCCAACCTTGCTCTGCTCCGTGCTGGTGGCTGCAGTGGCAGTGATGGTGACAGTGATGCTGATGGTGGCAGGGAGCAGCTGTACCTGTTGTGGTGAAGAGAGACCCACTTCTGGGCGAGATCTGCTGTGGCCAAGCTCTGGTGAAAGACATCAGGGACCAGCTTCAAGACCTTCAAAAGGGCCCCACATCAGCAAAGCCACACAGGTCATGCATGCTCTGGGGGCTGAAGACCCTCTGGCTGAGGGTCCCCCCCTGCAGCAGCAGCCCCCAGTTATGCCAGTGGGGACCGCTGGGTAGGGCAGGCAGCTGGCTCCTTGTGCATGTATAAGTTCTCACAGAGAGGGACCACGACCCTGGGGCTGAACCTCTCCTTCAGTGTGCTCAGGTGCTCAGGTAGGAGGCCAGCCAGTCCACGTAGCTGCTGGCCACGTCAGGGCTGGCTGAGCCAGGCTGGCAGTGGGCAAGCCTCTGCAGGTGCTGCCAGCTCTCCACCTGCCCCAAGGGGCTCAGTGCAGCACCAGCAGCAGCACGTGGGACAGGCTGTGCAGGTCAAAGGCCTCCTGGCACCACTGCATGTGCCTCATGAAGGTGCTGACCTCCCCTTCGAGGGCAGAGTAGAGGGCCTCCATGGGTGGCCACAGTGATGGAGGAGAGTTGCCCAGGATCACAGCTCATCCATATGGTCCTGGGCCCTGGATGTGCTGGAAATCCCACTGCACCAGGACGCAATGGGTATCTTGCAATGTAGGCAGGATTGCTGTGGGGGCTCTGGTTTGGGTCACACCTGTGGACTCAGTCAGCCATCAGTTCTACCAAAGGCTGGTGTGCTGCTTGAAGAGTGGGACGTCTGTCCAGCTCGGAGGAGTCAGTCCTGGTTGCTCTGCCAAAGGAGAGACAGCAGGTGCATGGAGAGGAGGGCTACAGGGATGGGCTGAGGCAGGAGGAGTAGAGGGGCTGCAAGGGCTGCACTCCATGGGGTACCCCCACTTTAGTCAGACCAGAGGAGGAGGGAGAGGCTGCTGGGTGCTGGCACACCAGGAGCCTGCTGGATCACAAAATACTGCTGGCAGTGCAGGGGGAGTAGCTTAGAGGCTGCCTGCAGATTCAGGGGATGCTCCTGTGCTGGGGTTGGGGAGAATACCCTGGGTGCCTGCAGGCCCCCAGTTCTCCAGGGAGTGGTCTGAGATGGGGCAAGTGTTCACTTGGTCCCTGATAGGGAACTCACTTATACCAGACCAGGACTGCACTCCTACCAGAAGTTTCTCTGTCTTTGCTATATGAGAAGAGGTTTATTTTTACAAAATAAGCCTGTCCAGAGACTTAAAAATAGAAGGTCCTTTCCCAAAATTATCAACCTTATTATTTTAAACAACTGTATTGTTTAAGCAAACTGTTTGGGTTTCTGTTTCTGCTACCTGGGTTCAAGCACACTCAAGTTATCTTCTCCAGTTATTTTTGTTCTCTGCAGCCAAGAGGGACCGGCACACTCTGTTGTCAGATACCACTGGCACCCATTCACACAGCTGTATGGCTGGGAAGTTAAGGAAACTGCTAGCTAAAATAATTTCTACAACAAAACTGTGAACAAGGGCCAGTGGCAAAGTTTCCCCTTTCCCTTGTGTGTCTGAAAGTCCTTGCAGGGGCTTTCGTGTCTGCTTTTCAGACACTCAAACTTCATTAAAATAAATTGTGAAAACCTTGTTTTCCCCATGAGGAGGGGTTTGGGGGCTGTGGGACAGGTAATGATGGCAGGAGGTGGCAGCACAGTGCATTCCTCACATTGGCAGGAGTGCGAGTGGCTCTGGTTTGCAATCCCCAACACAAGTGGGTTTGTTCAGATGTGAATTGCACCATTTTGGGGAGGACAAAGCTGATGCTGAGTGGGACAATGATTGTGTGTGAAGCCCCAAGAGCAGCCCCAGCCCAGGGGTGCTGGGGTCCTGCTGGCTGTTGCAGATGCCGAGGACCACCCTCAGCAAATACTGCTGAACACTGGGAACCTTGCACATCCCTGCCATGGCCCCAGCCCAAGGCTCTCTCCCCCGCCCTCCATACACCTTCCCTTCATGTCACTCAAAAGAAGGGACTCACCAGCCCCAGGAGAAGCACCAGGAAGAGAAGAAAGGGCTGAGCAGGGCCCTGCTGACCACCAGGGGAGGAACCTCCCCAGGCATGGACACAAACCTTCCTTCTCATGGGACAGCAGGTTTGGACATGTCTCGTGCTGCAGCCAGCCTTTCCCAGAGCCAGTTGCCAGGCTCACAGACATTGCCACGGAACTACAGGGCAGAGATGAAGCTCCATCCAGCTCTTCTCCCTCACACAAGTCTTAGCAAAGGATATTTTTCTAGCAGGGATGTCTGAATCCTGGGCACAGGCTTGGACAGCATGTTTCTTCAATACAGGTGAGTACTCCTATAATTTGTCTGGCCTTCCTTTGTCCCGGGAGGTTTGCTTCCTGGCTGCTGCCCTGTGCTCCTGCCCCATCCCTCCCAGCACATCATCCCCTCAAGGCTCTCCAGCCCTCTGGCTCTCTGAGGTGCCTGTGCTGGGACTGGTCTCCAAAGGGACTCTTTGCAGAAGTGATGGAGGCACTTCTGGGACACATCTCCTGTGCCTGTGCAAGGTTCCCCATCCAGGTGCATACTTCTGGCTGGGATATACCTGGTCACAAGCTGCTGTGTCTTCCTCTGCAGAGATGGCTCTCATGAGCTCCCATGCAGGGAGGGGGCAATGCTGCTGTGAGGTGTGGACAGGGAAGGCTCAGCCTGAGCTCTGAAATGTGACTGCCAAAGCTTCTTCCCTGCAGGGAGCAGCAAGGAGGTGGGCTGGCACCCATGAGTGTCCTGCGTGGCTCAGAGGGGGCCATGCAGGAGTCAGAACAAGGAGGAGTGCTGAGCATCAGTGCTGCACAACATCCCCCATCTCTCCTGCCACTTTGCTCTGTGACCCCCTGGGCTGCCAGATGTGATCTTGTCATTGAGCAGGATGGGAGGGTAATCCTCCTCATGTGATTTCTGCAGAGAAGGGGGGACCTTGTGATCTCTGCTGCAGGAGCCCAGCTGGATGATTTCCTTCATCCATCAGCCCAGTGTCCCTGGAGGATGTTCCCCCCCCCGCCCCAGCACACAGAGTACAGCAACCTCACTGGGCTGGGAGAGGCTGGGGAACAGCTGCCTCCTCCTGTGCCAGGCTCTCTTCTTCAGCAAAGACACATGTCCAGATGCTGGGGCCAGCTACTGGTGCTCTGAACTGGGGCTGCACTCACTTTTCAGCCCTGGAGGTGTTAGCACAGCCACGCTTGCTTTTTTCCTTCACTAGTCCAGGAGCACAGCATTTCGGGTTGCCTCCAGGGACTCATAAGGGACAAGCACAACAAAACAGGGCAGGGATTGGCATCAGTTTGGCTGCAGGTGCACAGCGAGCTCTCTCCTTCAGCACAAAAATGATTTTGCAAGCTGAAACTGTGCAGGCAAGATCAGGAAGAGGAAACATGCTACCAGCACCCATCAGCAGAATTCAGCCACAGCCAGGGGTAGTGATGTGACACCATTTAACCTCCTTTCTTGCTCACCTGGGTTGCTGGTTGTGAAGGAGACAAAGAGCTCCCCTGGCAAAACTGGCAGTCTGGGAATTGCCTACACCACAGCTGCCTGTACTTTCTACAGCATGAATCACAGAGGAATGGTATCTGCAAGCAAAGCCCTGTTTATGCATTTAGGCAAGCAGAATCCACAAAGCTGCTTGTAGCAGAACCATCTGTGACCTCCACAGCATTGTGCCATTAATAGCAAGGTTTGGTCTGGGTCAAACAAAAGCAGGGCAGACTTAATAGGAGAGGAAATGAGATGGATGCACTTGGCTGGCCTCTCCCCCGTGCTCCTGCTGTAATTATGGCCTGGTGCTGTTCAGCTCCCTCATTCAGAAGTCTCATCACCAGGACTGCATTTCTCACGGCCAAGGTGGAAAAGCCACACACAGATATGTTGTGGCTTCAAGCAAACCAGCAGCAGCACAAAGGGAGCAGTGGCAAGGAACCTCAGCTCATCACTGCCAGGAGCTGGATGTGTGGCCTGGGATGTGGAAGGGAAAGGAAGGAAGGGTTGGGCTGAAGGAACAGGACCAGGACCGCTATCTGCAGAGAAAGCTGGAGATACCTGATTATGGGTTCAGTTTGTCAGCACGGCCAAGTGCAGACAGGGCTGGTAGAAAGTCCCAGCTGTAGTGCTGGCCCCAGTGATGCAGTTCAGGAGGGTGCTTCAGAGGCACATGGGGGTGGCACATGGTCACAGCGGGGTGGATGTGCCCAGCACCCACCTCTGGGCCCATCTGCTCCAGTGATCTGCCTTTGTGCTCAGGCTGAAAATGAAGACGACATCCTGTTTTCCTGACCTACAGAGAAAGGGCAGTCCTGGAGGGCATTCCTGTGTCTGGATGGGATAAGAAGCTTTTCCCACTGCGATCAGACTAAGCAAGGGTGTAGCTGCCCTGGCCTGAGCTCTGTAGTGAGCAGAGGCAGCACTGTGCATTGCAGTGAGATAGGCTCACTGCTGGTGGCTGAAGTGATACAGCAGCCAGCAGGGTGCCCAGGACAAATAAACCCTCCCCAGCCCACACCGTCCTCCCTTAGGAGGAGGAGTGCCCCTCATGCTCCTGCTCTCTGGGGGAGCAGGTGCCGCAGTGCTTGGTGTGACCCTGTGAAAGCCTCTCCAGACATCCTTAATCACATTCCTCTGGAACAGGGACACATCTGGTACAAACATGATCCTGTCCCCAGGGAGCTCGGGCTAGTTCCTGTCATAGAGCCTCAGAGCAGCCCCGGGCAGGGAGAGCTTCGGCAGGGCTTTGATCACCACCGTTGTCACTTTGCAGGGGATGGGGCTGCAGCAGAGATCCACAGCTTCATCAGCTGAGTTCGAGCAGCCCAAGCCTGGGCTGGCCTGGCCAGACTGACCAAGTCTGAGGGGTGGCTGGGCTACCCACAGTCTGGGAATGGGAGAAGGGAGGACCTGCCCTTTTCAAGTGTTGATTTATAAGCTGATTTCAAGGAACTGTGAAACTAGAACAAGGAAAGGGCCAGAACTGTGGGATCAATTTGCACCCTATTGCATATTCTGTGTGTCCCCCTCCTCTTGCATGCATGCAGTCTGTGTTAGGAGAATGTTTCGGCACCAGGGTCTGGCAGTGGGTGGCATGCTTGATTTTTGGCTGCTGTTCTCAGTAGTTCTCCGTCTTTGGTGAACACATTCCTGGCTGTCCTGTGCTTTGGGCAAGGGGGGATTTAGTTGCCTCAGCAAAGCAGCAGGGCCTGGCAGGGGGGGCTGTGATGGTGGCAATGCACAGCAGAGCACAGGTACCCTCCTTCTGCATCTGTGCCTCCCTATGCCTTTGTCTGGTCCAAGGTATCCTTCCTCTGCTGCTGACTCTCCCCAATGAGATCATCCCAGGGATGACAGTGGAGGAAATCAGTCCTCCACCCTACGAGCACAATTCTGATGAGCCATTGAGGACCTGCAGCCAAGGTGTCACAGCTCGTGCCCTCACAGATGATGGGAGAGCAAGTCTGTCAGATTCTTCCCACCCACAGCGGGGCATGCGGACCTGCCTGCCTCCCAGGAATGTGCCAGACCCGTGGCAGAAGAGGAAATTAAGATATTGTCTGGAGTCCAGGAGGAATTCCTACCTCAGCTTGTTCCTGCCAGTCCTCTGCCGACCTTCCCTCGGCATGGAAAGCCCAGCAGGAAGCTGACTCACTGTCTGCTGCTGCCACGCCGGGTGCGGGGCCCTGCTGCCTGCAGCACCAGAGGGCTGCTCCTTTCATGGATGCAGGGATAGCTCACTGCTCAGACCCACCAGCACCTGCCTGTCCTGGCTGTCCTCTCCCAGAGCCCAGCACTCTGCTGACAGGCAGTGGAGAACAGCCATGGCATCCTGGTTCTTGTGCTGTCTGCAGCTGGGCTGAGAGGAGGGTTGGGAGCTCGTTGGGTTGCTGACATTGCTGCCACACACAGAGTCAGCACTACTGTGCCAGGTTTGGGGAAGGAGGCAGCCCCGAGGTTGGGGGGGAGGAGCAGGGGGCTGATGGGTTGGAGAGAGGTCCTGGGCTTTTCCTGCACAGTGGGGCTCATGTGATAGTGAGTCAGCAATCACCTGCTTATCAAAGCTCTGTGAAGAAATAGGTGGTCATAGCCACCTCTTCCCAGGAGCAGCACTGAAAGCCAGCCAGGAAACAGTTCAGAGATTGCAGTTTCCAAGTGGGCTGTACAAATGCAGGACTAGTGCTTTAGTCCTGTGACAGAAAGGAACAAATTGCAGGTGTATGTTCCTTGTCAAGATTCTTGCCACCTTTTCTCCTAGGCTGATAGAGTACAGGGCTTACAGCATCAGTCACTGATGCTCCGTTTGGGGAATCCAATGTTTATTGACTGAAGAGTTAGAAAGATACTTTGTTCTAAGGACTGGCTCAAGGCATGTTCTACGTCCCTCTTGGAAAGTGTCAGTCAACAATAGTGTAAATGCTAAAAACCTTGCCCTTTGGAAAGGTTGTATCCTTCCCTTCTACCCTGGATGACAGGAACCATGGCCAGAATTTCTCCTGAGAAGTCTGGGAGGGGACGCCTGGTGGTGGAGATGCTTGCTGGTGGAGACTACTGGCTGGCAGGCAGATAGAGGAGAAAGAAGTGTGCTCCTGAACTTTCCCCTGGTTGTGAGGAGCTCCACGGCCCCCTGGTGACCAGCCAGAACTGAGAAGCTTAACAGCCAAAACTGTCTGTAGAAACAGCATCAGCAGGAATCCCCTCTCCTCCCGTGAGGAGAAAGCTGGCTGTGACAGAAACAGCCTGGCAACAAATGTGTGGCTGTAAGGAGGAGTGTCAAGGACACTGTGAGTAGATCTGTCCCTTTCTCTGACACAGAGATTGGCCTTGCAGATTGAAGTATTAGGTTTGAGATAAGAACTGCAGTTGGGCTTCTGGTACTGTCTTGCATGGTGCTTTCGTAAGATAGGGAAAGTGGTGTAGATTAAACTAATCCAGCACAAGTATGAAAGAGCCTGGACAGTCATGCTCAGGATAGCTCTCAAAAACTTGGTATCAAAATGGAAGCACACACTGACAGTGACTCATATATCAGGAAACTACCAAAAGGCCCAGAGAATGAAGGTGGAAGAGTGGAGGGGGTGGTCATCACAGGTTAGACAGTGGCTTCGGTGTGACTCTGTCCAGTGGCAGATGTTGAACAAGATACTGACAATCTACCTCAGAATCCTCTCTCTGTGTTTTAAGCAGTTTAAAACCCTCCCATTATTTACTAAAATAATAATAATAAATAAAAAAACCCTTCCCCCACACCCCTCCATTAGATTTCCTTTCTTTCAGAATAAAGAAATAATTTCTGATGGAAAGAAACACCTTCACAGAGCACTTGTGAATTATGATCTGGTCACACTTCGATCTGTGATCGAGTTCTATCTTTGAACTGTGATCTGGAGAAACTTTGCCCAGAGTATTGCTCTTTGCCACCTGATTCAGATCTCAGAGACATCATTTCAAAGCTCTATCAGGATTCCTGTTAATGGTCTCTCTTTCCCTGCATCATGCTACGATGGTCTGCTGAAGGAACCCCAAACCCGAGACGTTCGCTATTCTGGGTGACATCAGCTGCCCTTACAAAGGTCCGCACTTGTCTCCTGTGGCTGTGTACAGCATGGTCCCCCGTCCCCGCCGCGTGTCCGTGGGTGGCACCGGCCGCTCGGGCCTCCCCCACCCCAGCCCTTCTCCGCACTCCCCTCTCGGGATGCGCACCTCTTCCTCGCCAGTCTCATCCCGCTCCTAAGCGCTCCGGCACCGGAGGAGCGCCCCGGGGCCGTGGGACGCTGCGCTCCCCGCGGGCCGCGCCGCGCCCCCGCTGCCCCCTCGCCGAGACGGTCCGGGTTGCACTTTCTCTGGAGCGATGGGATGCTGAGGGTTTTGTCCCCGAGCGATCCCCAGCCCGGCGCGGCACCGCGCAACCCGTGCGAGGGGATGAAGGGGCTGCGGGAGCCGGAGCCCGACCGATGTGCGGTGCCGGCAATGCCGACCGGGGGCTGCTTGCGGGAGGAGAGGGTTTGTCGCATGATAGTCATGGCTGCCCAGTGCCGGCTCCTTAATCCTCCGGAACGACTTCAGGGTCCGGAGCCTGCTCCTGCCTGCGGGTGTGTGTCACAGGGCGGCTGGTCTCCGGGGCACCGGGCCGGTGAGCAGGCGGGCAGCGTGCGGCGGGAGTGCCCTGCCCTTCGGTGCCGCTGCCCAGTCACCGTCACGCCGGCGGGCAGAGCGGCCCGAGGCCGGCCCCGTACCTGTTAGCCGCATGCTCTGGTCCCGCCTGCCCGCGGTGCTCTCCCCGGTGGGCACACGGCCGTGCTGCCATGGGGAGAGAGTGACAGTGCGCGGGGCCAGGTGCCGGGCACAGCCCAGACGCTCCAAAATTCTCTGTGCCGTTTTTCGTGCCTGAGCAAACACAAGTCTCCAGCCCAGCCTTTGGTTGTGAGGGGCAGGTAGGGCCAGGGCAGCCCATTCTGACCCATGGGTGACAGTGGGTGCCCGTGGCATTGGCAGTGGGCACGGCAGACACTGTGGGGTGACGGGGCGTTCTCGAGGTCTGCGGCTGAGGTCTGAAAGCCTCCTGTTTGGGGCATGACACATCTGCCCCCTCCAGCCCCCAGATGGTTTCCAGGCCATTAACCCCAGTGTCTGGCCTTGCGAGTCACGGGTGCGGAGCGGGCGCTAGCAGCGCTCCGGAGCAGCCCGTGGTCGCTGGGCTGGAGCAGCTGATGGGCTCTGGCCTGCCCCCTCCCTGGTGAAGCGCTTTCTTTATCAGAACAGATGTTTTCCCAGATCTGGCCCCAGAGAGGAAGGAGTGGCTGCCCCCGGGCTGTGCGGCTGGGGCTGCCCCGCAGCATGCGGCATCCATCGCCCAGCATCCTTCAGCCATTAACTGATTAACCTGCTGCTCCTGGAAGTCTGGGCCGTCTGTATCTAATCAGATGAAGGCCAGAGTTTCCCAAAGGGCCATTTCACCACAGCCTTTATGCCCACCCCTCTGTCAGGAGGAGCCGCCTGGCCTCTTGAAATGGGAGTAGCCACTGAGGAGCCTGAAGGAACTGATGGGAATGGGAGGCTGGAAAGGGGATGCCCCAAGGTGCACGCCTCAGCAGGTAGCACCCATCAGAGAACTGCCTGCTTTGTCCAGCTCCACTTGTCCAGGCACGATTCTTCCATTATCTGAAGAAACAGGGATTTCCAGGGAAGGACTGAGGGGCAGTCCTGGAGCCAGAGTCACTCTAAGAGTCACACATCTCTTGTAAATCACAGACTTAAATCCTGATGAAGCAAGGTAGGCAAGGCTGGAGAACTGGGGTGAGTGTGTGCAGGAAAGCATCAGACTTTGCTTGCAGGAAAGGCAGTGGGGGTGGGAGAGAGGGAATGTGACTTCCCCAAAGCCGGAATGTTTGGCATTTGCTGCACCCCAGCCACTCTTCCTCCTGCTCCATGGGGGGTTCTTGGTGGGAGGGAAAGCCTGAGTAGAAAGGAGTTGCTTCACTTCTTTCTGCAGCAGCAGCAGAATACGAGCTTGTCCCAGGGGAATGTGTGTCCTGTCTTACAGTGAATAGCTTAAACCCCAGTGTGCTCTTGGTCTTGCCTTAGCAGGCTCCCATGCTGTGCTTGCAGCATTTAGATTATCACACTCAGCTCTGGGATTGGGTGGGGATGCCATGGGTCTTCACAGCTCCCCTAGTTCCCCCTTTGGAATGCTGGAGACCAAAATGGCTTTGTGGAGAGTTCAACCCACTTGCCATCCTGGTTCTGCCAAGGGAGTTTTGGCCAGTTGTGCCTGCTCGACCCCGTGGAAGGGCTTCCCATGTGCTGTGCCCTCCTCTGCTTGCAGACCCCAGGGACAGCGAGCTGCTGGGGAGTGTGCTGCTGCTGCTCTTCTCCCACAGTGTCCCAAGTGGGTCAGATTAGAAAACCCTCATTCTCAGTGCACAAAGATGTGTGTGTGCCTCTGCCATCGGAGCTCTGCTGTGCAGCATGGCTCAGAGATGTGATGGATGAGGCCTTTGCTCCAGCAGGGTGTGAGTGGAGGAGCCGTGTGTGTGTGCTCTGCCATGTCCTTGCTTGGCTGCTGCAGTCCTGTGCCCAGGCAGGGAGGAGGGGCCCTGGAGGCCCGGGCTGTGGCATGGTGACAGATGATGGTTTCCCTGTGTGTCTGGAGTGTGGGCAGGATGTGGGGTTGACACAGAGGATGTGACTCGCTCTCCAAGTCCCCCTTAAGGAGCAGGAATGTCATGGACAGGGTTAAAGGAGACACTTCTCCCATCCTGTCCTTCTGCACTCCAGTTGGAGTGACCAGTTAGCAGTCCCATAGTCAGTCAGCACTGAGGAGCAGCATTCAGTGGAGTCACAGATGCTGCTCTCCTTCTTATGTGCCACTGGCTTAGAAATGCTGGCATTTTAAGTGTTAAACAGTTTTCCTCATTGCTCTTGTGGTGAAATCCAAAGCTTTTCATCTGTGTTGTAAAATAAATCCCCTGAAATTCTTAAGCTTTCTGACATGGGGAGAGAAAGGCGGGGTAATTCTGTGTTCATTTCCTGCATGGCTGTGGTGATTGGAATTGTCCTCTCTACAGTTGTCATGATCTTCACCTACTATTCCCCATGTTTCCCATCCTTCCCTGGCCACAGCCCTTCTCTTCTTTGTGGCCTGGGACATCTGCCATGGAGACAGGGAGAGGATCCATCTCTCTTGGGAATACACACAGATCAGGGAGGAGCCTCAGAGTCAAGGCTGTCAAGTAATACTAAGGCTACTGGAGTTGCCACCATGCATGCACTTGAGCTGCTTTCTTGGCCCCAAACTGAGGTGGGGAGCAAGTACCTTTGCCAGGTTTCTTTTGCTCTGGCAGCTTTGCCCTGACTGCTGACTACTGACTACTTGATGTGAGTGGAAAGTGCCTGACTACTCCACAAAGCCATCAGGGAGTCTACAGAGTGTGGCCCTTTACTGGCCACAAGACACTCAACTGAATTTGCTGTGCTTTGGGCATCTAATGGCGTGAAGTCATGTGTATGACATCTGCAGGCAGATGGGGAACATGGGTAAGGAGAACAACTGAATGGACTTGAGTGTGAATGCACCTTTGCAGTGTGGAGCCTGCCTGATTTATGAGTGCAGCAGGTACAGGGCTGGTCTGATTTTTGGTTGCACATGCAATTCTCACCAGCTTTGGGCTCTCTGTTGAAGCTGCTTGGGTGCATCATCCAGAGACCTGTGTCCCCAGGGAGCACAAGTTATGCTGGGTGGCAAGGGTTTGTACATGGCTGGATTAGGTTTCTCAATAGCTTGGTTTGCCTTTCCTGTGCTCCCTGAAGTTGGGAGAAGAAGGAGCTCCTGTGAGAGAGGAACATGGCCAGATGTCTGGGAGAATCTATCCAGAGACTCTTGTCTGAGATAAGGGAAATGGTTCAGCTGATGTGGGTGATGCTGACCATGAGTGATGGGCTGTCTTTACAGATAACAGTAAGCTGAATGCCCATGTGTTAACAACCATTGTCTCAGGAAAATGCCATCTTGGAAAGAAAAGGTACTAGAACATCATCTTCTTTAGCAGTGAGGCTGCTCCTTGAAGGAGTATTCCGGCCAAGCCTCTCTCCACTTCTCAGGAACTTGTGCTTTGCCAGCTTCCCCTGACAACCTCCTCTCAGTCTACTGAGAATATTGTGCCCTCTCAGAAAGAGGACTCGTAGGGATTAAGAAGAGACAGAGAAATGCTGACTCTTACATCCATCTTGTGTATGTAATGCTCTCTGTATCAATACCACACAGAGCAACCCCCCTCTGTTTAATTAGCCTGTATAGTGCAGCTAAAGAGAAGTACCACTGTCCTTGAAGACAGCCATGCAGCTAGTGTAGCAGCTACACGGAATCCTCCATCCAAGCTGTGTCTCCCCTAAACCATTCAGAGTGATAAAGAGGCAGATATAGGACAAAAGGGTTCAACTGCCCTGTTTTGGAGCAGCAATTGCAAGGAAGAAAGCTCTTGTGCCAAAGGTGACACGGAGAAGTGTCTGGCAGAAGAGAGGGAGTCCTGCTAGCTCCCTCCTTAGGGCATTCATCTGGAGCCAGGCTGCGTGAGCTGTGACCTTGTCAGATCCCATCAGCAGCAAGAGGGTGGGCTGGCACAGGCTCTCAGTGAGAGCCCCCACATGAAGGAAAGCCAGGTTGCCCTGGGCCAGCATGCAGCTGCCCCATTGTGGCCTCCAAAACCACCTTGTTCTGCTCTGGTTTCACTTCTTGTCACACTTACATTTAAAATAATGATCACAAATGTTTTGCAATTTCTTTTTGCTGTAAGGAGAATATGCGAACTATCTAAATGTGATTATTAAGACTGAAACTTGTGAGAGTCTGGATTTCCTGGTTATCTTTCAGTTACCCTAAACTCTGCAGTTCTCATTTCCATCTGAGATCACCCACAGTTCAGCAGTGCTTTAGAGCCAAGTCTCAGGAAAAACACCTATGGTGGGCCTGTTATGCATCACTTGGTGCAGTGCCCAGGGGACTGAGAGGTCCTGTCATACAAGTGCAATAATTATCACAGCAACTGAACTGGTGGTGGGGCCTCTCATAGATCCAGTCATCAGTCTATTTGATGAGAAGGTGGAAATTAGGGTTAGGATGATGGGGGGTGTATTAGTGCTGTTTATTCCTGTTACTTGCATCTTGAGCCAATGATGAAGATTTGGCTGAATCACACTTTCTAGAAGGGCTTCTTATTTCTGGAGGATCCCTTGCTTTTTGCAATTTCTTCAAGTGGTTACACAACCGTGTTTTAAAATAAATCCTGCTTCATTTCTAAAGCGTCTGTGTCTGGCAGATCCATCCGTTTTCAGGTCCTACTTTTCTTCTGCTTCATGAGAGTCACTTTGTCCCAAATAACTTCTCTGTCTGCAAAAAAATATTTTCTGGCACCAGGTTGCCTCTGGGTTGCTGGCAAGGGTGAGCCAGCAGGTAGCAGAGAGGGGTCTCAGTGCTACTGTCTGTCGTGCCCTCTCAGCAGGGTTGAGTCAGTTGAGGATGCAGGGGCAGAGATGAGGTTTGCAGCCCATGCTGGGCCACATGCTGCTCTAATCCCCCCACTATCACTGTCTGGGCTAGATAGGTCAGCCCTAGCTCTGGCAAATCTACATAATGACATTAACATCTTCACAAATACTTTTGCACTACAAGGGATCTTTCTGAATAGCAAAAATGACTGAGCCTTTTATGTTGTCTCTGGAAAACTTCTTTCTCACACCTCAAAGCATAAGTAAGCAGTAAACTTCCTTACTCCTGTTTATACATCCCAGACATGCATCAGCTCTTGTTGCAACCAAACGTCCTGGGAGTTTCTGCTTAGCAATTTGCAATCCTCTTTGGGTCTGTGACTTTCCAGAAGACATTCCTCTGTTTGAAGTACTCCTTGCATTCCTTCTCTCCTGGCGATGACCTTTCAGGTTGGGCTGTACTTTAATCCTGTTTTGTTCTAACAGGGGGCTGTGGAATCCACACTGCTCTGATGGTCACATCCTTGTGGGTACTTACTTATCTACCAGATCTTGGCATGTGTATTGTCAGTATTACTTTAGATTTTAGGTCCTTGATGAGAATACAAAATAGGATTGACCCTGTCGCTGCAGACATTTGTTGGAAATTCCCTCAATCAGTAGTGATTTTCCTCATCCATAACAACAGTTTTGAGATCCCTTTGCTTCTGTTTGCTCCTCAAGAAGTGACTTTTACTGAAATACTGTGTTCTACATGGGCAATGCCATGAGAGTCAATCATGGTCCTATTTATCTTGTGTGCTTGGATGCTAAGGTAGAAGAACCCTTTTTGACTAGACTTCTTTCCCCATGTTAACTGGCACTGGACAACAGTTAGAGTATCCTTAAGATGAAACTGCAGAGAGCAAAACCTCTGTATTTTCCCTGGGGTTCTCAGACTAAGCAACCCATGGTTGCTAGGGATAATCCTGCTTTTACTGCTATTTAGACTCTGACTCTTTCAATTTCTTGGAATTTCCTCAGCATTACCAGACTTATAAAAAACTAATATCAACTGTTGAGAAACTTTATTGGACAGATCTCTGGGAATTCTTGGACCTGTTGATTTTTAAAATGTTCTATGTCCTTTCCATTTACTGAAAGCACTTCAGCACCACAATGTGATGCAAGATGGGTGCTTTCCCGGGATGTTTGTTAGAAACTTCTGTATGTCTCCATCATCACAGCACCAAGCCTGCCAGAGTTCAGAAAGTGTTTGAACAATACTCTGGAGCACATGGTGTGACTCTTTGGGATGGTCCTGTGCAGGGCCAGGAGTTGGACTTGATAGTCTTTGCAGGTTCCCTCCAACTCAGTTTATTCTGTGATTCTATGATAACTCACAGTGCTGCCACCCATATCTAGTAGTTGGATGCTGCTACTAGCAAAGCATGTCTTTGTACCCAGTGATTTTAGAAAATAGTGAAACATAGACTCTTTTGTCTTTCCTGTCTCCCAGCTTCTTTCTTACATGGGTTGTTTGCCTCATTTTTCCCTACTTCCACTCTTATTTCAGATTGACAGTGCATCCCAGCTCAGAGGCACTCCACTTGCTTTCTGAGTGGTATTTGAAGGAAGGACACTGAGGACGAGCAAACACCAGGAAAATGTCTCTCAAGAAGAGTTTAAAAAACCTGAGATTACTTTATTAGTGAAATGACAAATAGGGGGAGACATGGCAAAAGAGCAGAAAATAATGGATGAGACAGAGAAGGTGGATTGAATTCCTCTCTGCCTCTACCTCTGACCGCAAGAAAAAGGGATTTTCTGCTTCACAGTGATGAGACTGGTTTAAAAGCGTACGTTTCTGTAAAATGTGTGAGTAGATGGTAGAACTCCACAGGGTAGGGAAAGTTAAGGATGTGGCAAGATACAAAAAGATATTGGACATAATCCCAAATTATGCATAATAAACATTGCAGAAGAAATACTGTTTCAGGGCTCTTGTCTGAGATTTTTATAAAACATGTGACACTGGGGCTGCTCGGTGACAGACCACTGTATCCTTGTGGTTTCCTGAGGCCCTGAGCTCTGTTCTGTGGACCTCAAAGACTTCTTTACTGTCCATCAGCCCAGCCTCACCCTTGAAGCCATTGGCTGAATTTGAGAGAGGGAGGGAACTGCAAGGAAGCTGCCTCACTGTAGATTTGGTGGCAAGTGGGAGAGGCTTCTTTGAGACGCACTGCCCAAGTTGAGAGCAGGGCAGGAATACCTTTTACTTGCTCAGTTTTGAGCTGCAAGCTGGTCAGGGGAAGTTTTTCTAGGGCCAGGCTGTGCTTTAGCAGATGCCATGTTACCTCCTTTCTTTCAGGGCTACAGAAGAGATGTAGGAAAGCCAGTGTTGCTGTGATGTGACAGGGAATACACATCTGTAGATACCCATGTGATCAATGTGCTTAGGGAACAGCTCATTTTAATTCAGTTCCTAATTGAAGTTTTAGGCAGGGAAGAGCTTGTAATGAAGGCATGGAAGTGGTGTTTACTTTTATGAACATAATGAAATTCAGTATGCATTTTCAAGACTGGTGAGAATTTCTCAGGTGGTTGCAAACTCTGTAGGACTATTACTTCATCTTAAAAGGAGAGTACCTCCACTGCCCGTGGTGGAATTGCAGGGCGCAGCTCATCTTAAACTGAGCTTGGAGGGAGTGTACAGTGAAGTCCAGAAGGATTCACACCTGCCTCCTTTCTGTGCATCTTGTGCTCATGGCAAAGGGCAGCTCTGAAGTGTGTGAAAAACAGCTGGGGGCTCGTTCCCTCCCTTCCCATGACAAGCAGCTCGTGTGGTTCCTGTAGTGTGTAGCTGCTTCTTTGAGATGATTAAGAATTACCTCCACGAACCAGGCATTTCCTGGGAAATACTTGGAGATGTTCTGGAGAGTGAGGAGAGAAGCTGTGCAGCAGCCAAACTGGGGGAGGAGACAGGAACAGAACAGATGGGAGGGGGAGGCAAAAGGGGAGTAGGAAGCAGTGCGTATACATCAGTGACCAGAAGTGACAAACTCTTAGTGCTCTTAGATTTTTTAAAATGCACAAACCTTTTCCTGATACTGCTATTCTGCAAAACTGCTGGCAGACTTAGGGCTCTGCTCCTTAATTAGTGAGGAATGGGGCTGCTAATTGGCAGAACTAGAATGAGTCATGGGCTCAGGCTAGGCTGCAACTCTGTAGTAGCAGGACCCATGGCTGCAGTTTGTGCCCAGCTCTGAGCCCTGCTGGCTTGCAGGGGCTGCCTGAGCTCAGTGAGCTGCTGTGTGGGAATTGTGGGACCAGACAGGTACAATCCAGTTCCTTTTTGCTCTGCAGTGTGTCTTCCTCATGCCTGACAAGAAGTAGACTTCTGTTTCTGTTATCCCTACTGCTATTGCAGGTATTCCTCTTGCCAACTGCTCCATGTTGGCTGCTGCCAACTGAGCTGTTGCTTCTGTCTCTTACCTGTGATCTCTGGGCTGCCCCTCCCTTCCAGCAGCTGGTCCTGGTTTTGCTGATCAGATACAGCCCATGGCTTCATTTCAGCCTGCCATCAGAAAAACAGCAAAGTTGCATTCCTTACCATATGGGTCTAGGCTGCCAGGGACTCCCCCTCCCCACCAATCCTACATCCATTAGCTAAGGCTCTTTATATTTGTCCTATCACTTATTCATGATCATCCAGATCAATCTCTTGGAAAGTGCATTTATTGAAACCTGATTCCAGCTTTGTCTGAATTGTGAGGGCCTTTCTAGCCCAGTCTCTGCCTCGTGGTTTGCAACCACAAAGCCCACTGAGGCTGGGAAAAGAGCTGGCTCAGCACTGTGCTGCTAGGAGAGCCTTTCCTAAGCCTAGGAGCATATGGATCCATTGCCAGGAGAAACACAAGGCTTGGATGCCCAATACCCACTGAACACCCTCAATGTGCTAGGAGGACAAAGGTAAGTTAGGTGTATAGTACTTGTAGTTGAAAACTTGTTGCACCCACAGAGGTTTTTGTCTCAGACTCTCAGTGCAGGGGTTTATGTTTTTGAGACATCCCTGCCCCTTGCAGAATGGCTAATTTGGTACAATTACCTAAATCAAGGAAGGCACTGCAAGAACCTCTTGTAGTATTGTGTTTGTAGGTAGATCTGGAGGCTGAGACAGTCAAGTTTAGACACAAAGAAAACATTAAAAACATCCTGTACTGGAAAAAGCAGACAATTGTGTGCTCCTTTCACACACTGAAAGGTGTCTTTCAAACAAAACCACTTTTCCTTTCTGAATAACCCCTGGAAAATTGATGCAGCCATCCTGGTTTAGCCCCTCCTGAGCCTGTTACTCCTGGCAGTTGTGTAGGTTTGTGCACAAGAAGACATGGGATATCTAAGTGCTCTCAGAGACAGGCAGCCCTGCTGTGTTCTGAAGTTCAGCTGGGGCAGCTCATTCTTGCTTGTGCCTGGGAAGAAGCAGTTTCCAGAAGACAGAGGACAGCCTGGGAAAAGGTGAAGATTCAAGGGTAGTCCAGAACACGTGAGTAAGGAGAACAGAATGGGAAGACTTGTTTCTGAAGAGTGATACAGCTGTGGAATGCTTTCTCATGTCAGTCCCTGCTGGGCTGGGAGGCCCTGCAGAGGCCAAGGCACCTGCATGTGCAGAGGTTTGTGTCTTGTGCTCTGGAGCTTACCTTGCTGCCTTCAACAGCTGATAACTGACGAGGATGTAGCTGCTGGCTACACACTCTACTTTAATGTGTGGATGCTTTGCTGCTGCAGTAAGGGCTGCGTGCTGCCTTTCTGCCTCTCTGCCCATTCCCTGGGTGCAGCACACAAGATCTCTCTTATTCTTTCCCTGCTGACACACCATAGCGCATCTCCTGAGAGGAGATAACAGGCATGTGAGTGCAAGGGAGAACATCCGGTTTCAGTCACTCTAAAAAAAAAAAAAGGCATAGGAGGCCAAGAAATCTGTGGCTGCAATTGAATTTTGATATCATGAATAGCAGGAAATGTTATTTATTTCTGAGTCTAGGATCCAAAGTGCCATGTGTTATTTGAACTGAGAAATGACATCTTAGAGTTTACTGTCCACAGTGGAAGGCATGATGGTGTGACCATGGGCCAGTACTGATGAAACACTGCTCTCTGCATCCAAGCAGCTTTATTTTCTAAATTACAACCCCATGGTACAAGATCACTTTTCAGGATTGTGCTTTGCTGTGCGCTTTGTGGCAAGGCAAGTTCATGGACAGATTGTTACTGAGTCCATAGGAATGAGGATGTTGGTCTCAGAGTTTGTTTAACATCTGAGTGACCTGCCCTTGATATAGAAACTGGTACATTACTGTTTTATTCTTCCTTTCAGTTCCTGCTCTTGTTCCCTTTTAAACCAAAGCAATAGACCAACCTAATAAACTCCTAGTAAAAGAATAATTGGGAGGGGATGAGCTCATTTTATAAGGGGCTTGAGTTAACTGTATGATCATTATTCAGCCAGCTTTATTTGATGGAAAGTGGTTACACAAAATCATCACTGCTGTTCCTCCTCTGTCTTTTAAGGTGTTCTCTTCAAATTGGTGATTGCTTGTTGCTTCATTTTGCTAAACTGTTTTGTCTGTGGGTGAGGGTGGACCTTCTATATACCAGAATGAAAGTTGAAGGGTTTTTACTCTTGTCCTAGAAGAGCAGGGTTTTCCCATCATCTCTGGTGCTTGTGGGAGCTGGGGCCCCCCAGAGCTGGCACATCATTGCTGGGCACTGCTCACTCCTACTGACCTTGCTTCTGCTATGGAAGTTCAGCCTTGCTGCCTGGCAGTTTTTGGAAGTTTTCTGCTCAATTTAATCTTTTCAACTGATCAATGAGATGTGTGGCATTAGGGGAGAGGGGAGTGAAGTGGGGGCAGTCTCTTTGATGCCACCATCTGCTCCCGTATTTAGTAAAGGCTCCTTGGGGAATCGCATGTTTAGAGAAAAGGGCTGGTGGAAGGAGATGCACTAAAACAAACTCTGCCTTTCAGGAAATGGGGCTATGGCTATGCTGGGCAGAAGTTACAATAATTATTTGCTCTGTGGTTCCTTTTCTGGCTGTCTCAGCAAAATATTCCTTTTGGAAACAGCATAACTGGGTGCAGTTACTCTGCTGTGCAGAGGCAATTGCTGTTGTACAAACAGCTACAACATCAGAGCAAAATGAAGTAAGTCATTCTGGGCAGCTGAAATATCACAGTGCCTGGGAGTTTCAGCATGTTGCCTTCTATTCCTTAGCAGCACACAGAAGGACCTGCCATAAGCTTGTGTGGTGGTGTACAAAAGAGCTATGTCTCCTTGGAGGAGTCTTTGTTAATACTTTTGCACATGGACTTCTGCTGGGAAAGGGGTCTGAATCAGTCTGGACTTTTAGATAATTTCTATGTGTTGAAGATAGGCAGTGGGATCACTCAGCTGTCTCTCCCCTTCTAAGTGGTACCTATTAAATAACAGTATTCATGCTCATGGATTGTCTCTTCTGTGTCAGATTATCAACTGCCTGTAGCTCCAAGTTAATTTCTGAGCTCAGGGAGTGGAAGGTCTGGGCGCCCCTGGTCTCCAAGGGCAGACTGTGTAGGGTGCAGTGGTGGTGGCACGCTGCCATACTCAGGGTGTGCGTGCTGTGGCATTGGGGCGCAGTGTGCATGGGGGCTGCAGACTTGTCTTCTGATTCAACTGCACTTGCCTCAGGCTCTCATCCCTGCCATGCTGGGTTACTGGTGTCTGAAGGCACTGAAATGCACTGTTGGGGATGTTTACACTAAGTATCTTAAAAAAGGCTGTCTTTCATCCCACTGTTTGGAGACACAACCTTCCTGTTTTCTGACTCTTTGCTTTCTACCATGGTGGTAATAGGAGTCTGGTGAAAGTAGCAAAAAAATCTTTAAACACGTGTTGATGTTCATATGTTCATGCCCACTAGTCAGAATATGATTTGGGGAATTGATGATTTCTCAACAGCAAAGTCTTGCCCAGATGCCTCAGGACACTTTATTTCAAGCATCCAGAGTTTTGGAGAACCTAAGAGGATGTAACAAATCCTTTATATAGTTCCTCAAAATCTGTGTGTGATGTACTGTCCATGCCAGCTCTCTGGGATCTCAAATCTGTAATGTAAGATCCCATTTTTTTCTATTGCTATTGTTCACTGGCCATGAGGATGATCTCTGCAGACCATCCATGGGTTTAGGTGCTGATCAGATGCAACGGTGCTTTTAATTCACTTGGTGAGGGGAGATTATCTGCTTGATGTGGAAACTCTAGACCAGAGCACAGCAGTAAAGCTAGAATTATGTACACCTTTTTAATGTCATTAAACCCAGATCTTTTATTGGGAGGACTGGAGATTGGTCTATAGATGTATTTCCTAGAGTAAGGAAAGTCCAGGGTACTAAAGTGTTTAGAGTGACTTAAGTAGTTTAAAAAAACCCACCTAAACTAAAAACAAATCATTAAAAATAGAATTAGTGTTTCACATTTGGTATAATGTGATATAGAAACACTATTCAATTTCTTCAAACATATTAAGCCTACAAGCAAAGAGCTAATGGTGCTGATGGGATTAGGAGGGTAGGAACGGCTTAAAGCTCACGATCAATAATTTAGGGGCAAAAAAAAATTAGGAAGAAAGTCAGTCTATGAATCAATGAAAGGCAGAATGGTCCTAATGTTACTCAACAGTTGAGCACTTTGGATTTTTCTCAGTATTTATCTAAGCAGAGTTCTATGGGAAGACATGCAGTTTTTATTATTTTTTATATTGCAGTTTTATTGCAATAGTTTCAATAACTGAAATGTGGTGTGACTTCATGCCTAGCTCTGTAATTGCAGGTCATGCTCGCCCAGATCTGCCTTCATGCTCCTGCTCTTTCCCTTGTACCAGGTCCCACAGGCAGAAAAGGCCAATCCAGCAAACTTGTTTTCCCTGCCATTTTGGTAGGCAAGCTATGAGATCTACCTGTCCTGCAGATCCCTGCATGTGTGTTACCAGAAATCTGGGTTTGTGCTCAGGCTTGCCTTGAGAGACACAGAGAAGTTTAAGATGTTGTAATGTATGTGAAACATCATATATAATACCAGATATAAACACCAGTGCATACATGCATCAGACATAAGGACCATTGTGTACACTTGAGTGTATACATACATCAGAAAAACACTCAGGTCATGTCATTTACCAAAGGAAACTCTTGCCAGAGTTTGCAAACAAAGCTCTGTAAAATCCTCTTAGCTGGTGATTTCTGGAAGCATTTTGACTTAAAATGATGTGTGGGTGTATTGTTTACATTGTAAACATGCTTTATTTATATTTTCTATTATTTTTATAGCATGACTTTTAATGACTGGCTATTCCAAGTTTTAAAATATTTAGACAGTCAAACCAACTATTCTACGTGTTGGTATCTTTCCATGACACTTTCTATAAAAATTGGTGTTTCCTTACTTTAGTTTCCGCATGAAGATCATTAAAACTGCTTTTTCGTCTGCTCATGTTACATTAAGAAAAAACAAACCAAATTTCTCTGAAAGTGTAAGTAGGACTTACTTAAATATTTTAAGTAGCTGTAGCTTGGAAGTAGCCTCTGAATACTGCAGCTTCCCCCAGCTTTCCTTGGGTGCAGATCTCACAGGCTCCAGTTCTTTCTAATGGGATGTCTTCTGGTTTTTGCAGGGTGCCAGGGTATGGCTGCAGGAGCAGGACCAGCTGCAGCCATGCACTGTTGGCTTGTGTGCCAATGGAAATGTTCTCTTCACCTCAGACTATGGCATGGTAAGTGAAGTTTACATGAGTTTGTACCCTATGCCAAGCTGTAAGATGGACCTCTTGGTTTTGTGTGACCATCATGTTGAAATTTATCAATGGAAGTGCTGCAATTCTCTCTGAAAAGTGACCTGGCAAAGATGTAACACATGTTAAAAAGAGAAGATTGTTCTTCTTGTTCTCTTCATTTCTCTACCTACCTCACTTTTCTTGCTTTCTTTTGTGCCATCTTTGAAGGAATTGCATTAACAGCCTAACAAAATCATTATATTGGCTAAATGCTCCAGGAAGGAGGCAGCTCCAATAACCAAGCAGCCCTTCCTGCCATGATGTGCCACTCCAGGGGTGCTTGTGCTCACCGCCAGCCGCTTCAGCAGCTTTTGCTGTCAGCCCTTTGGGCCAGGGGCACGTGGCAGTGGGTTCCCTGTGCCAGTCAGCGTGTAAAGGCAGCAGAGATGCACAGGACAGCTCAGCAAGGCAGCCAAGCTCCCCTGAGAGCAGAGCTGTCCAACAGTGATAAGAACAAGCTTCTTTCCTGCCTGATTTCCAGCCCTGTGCTCATTGTGGTTCCCTGGTGCAGTAGTCATGGAATAATATTGGTAGGAAGGGACCTCTGGGGATCATCCAAGTCCTCAGTGAGTCAGCTTGCCTGGCTAACCCTGGGAAAACTATCCACAGCCTTCAGGGAGGTTCTTGGTGAGTCAGACTGGTGCCTGGGCTGGGAGGAGGATGGGGAAATGGGCAGGACTGTGCCCTCCAGCAGTGAGCAATTAGACCTGCTCAGCTGTTCTGGTGAATGGGCCCTGCAGGTGGCTGCTTTGTTACAGAAAAATGGACAGGATTTCTTCAGCCTCTTACCTGGCAAACAAAGGAGGGCACAGGGGGAAAGGGGATTTAGAGCTCTGGTTTGTGGAGTCAGTGGTAGGACTGTCATGTTTTTCAGTCTTGCCTTGAAAGATTTGAAGCCATAAAGAGCCTGATTTGTTTCTCAGAGATGGAAATTCCCCTAGCAAACACAGATTTGTTTATCTGGTTTCTGTAGCCTCTTAGAACCCTTCTTAAGGAGTTGACTTGTTTTGGGAGTGCTGGATATCTCTAACACATTTTAAGGGATCAGGGGTAATGCAGCAGCCTCCAGAGGGACAAAAATGGTGACAGTACTTCTGTGACTTTCCCAGCTCTGTCTCTTCTGACATGCTGCTGTGGCCTTGTAAAATCTTTCAAACCCACCTGGCACCTCTGAAAGGACACCAGAAATCCCACTTTAGAGCTGTCTGTGTGGGTGCACCCACCTCCAGCCTGTGCTCTGTATGCTGGAAAATATGCTCAGGATAATGCTTGGTGGCTTACAGGTGTGAAAAAAAAAAAAAAAAAAAAAAAGCTGGGTTTCAGTTTTTTTCTTCCATGAAACAAGAAACCACTAGGCTGGAGGAGCATGTGCTTTTATGGCTTGTGGAGTAAAAGCTCATGGTGATCATTAAAGGGCTTTCTTTATTCAGTGCCACCCACAAGAGCTGTCCTGTGTGCTTCCCTCACCTGCCTCTGATTTTTAGGACCCCCAAATCTAGTGTCCTCATGTTTGCTGTAGCCCAGCATCCCTGCAGCTCTTGCAGCTCTGAGGTAAGAAGTCCAGTCATGCTTCAAAGCCTTTGTCATTTGTTTTCACTTCCTTAAAAACACCTCAAGCAGTAAATGCATCAGAAATGTGACTTCCTGGGAGGAAAGGAGGAGCTTTGCTTATGAAACACAAGATTGGAAACCACGATCCAGACAAAACAGACAAATGCTTTGTGGATAAATATAACTTGGATGCCAGGTGGGAGCTTTGCTTATGTGCTCAGGATGGCACTAATGGATGGAATTGAGTTTGAAAAGGAATAATTTCTCCCTTGCTGAGCCCGGTGAGCAGCACTGGCAAGCCTCATCTTGGCTTGTTTGCTGCCCAGATTTTGCTTTATTCCTGACCATTGCAGGGCCTTGGAGAGAGGCATGGTCATTTTACCCTCACTTTGGGCTAAATCTGAGGCAAGTTGAGTTTATCACTGGTGAGAAAGTAGAAATCTTTTACTGTGAGGTGCCTGTTAGACTGAAAGCTGATTATTTTCCTTCCCAAAAAGAAACATCTGCTTATTAACACCTATAACTTTGTGGTTTATATATTAGCTTGTTAAAAAAGAGATATTCTGGGGCCAACTTTGCTGAGAGATCAGTTTGCCTGAGTTCTTACTTGCTTCAGGAAAAATCAGCTGTCATATTCAGCTCAGTAGTGCTGAACATCAGCCTGGCATACCCTTCCTGGAACAGGATGATGGGGGAGGATCTTTGAAATTGCTCTCCTGGCAGAGTGCTGGAAGCATCCAGGAGTGAGCAGTGGGGTAACAAAAACTTCCTTACTGGGACTCTGAGGGTGGAGCATCATCCTGTTTGTGTCTCAAACCTCTGAGCTCCTTGAAGAAAATCACTTTGACGGTCTTGGGACATGTGTCTGTGTCCAGGAGCGTGGATGATCCTTGCAGCCTGTTGGTGATACAGAGGTTGGAAAAACTACCCTTTTCCCTGAAGGGCAGAGAACAAATGAAAAGTCAGCTGTCTTCCAGTGCCAGGGAAGACCTGAAAACTCTCCCACATGTCACATGTGTCTTTCAGAGGCACAGAGCCATCACCTCCCAAACCTCAATGGGGCTAGAGGCCCCCAATCTAGTGGCTCAAGACAGGTATAACATGATTTTCTAAGCCCTACGAATAATTTATTTGTGTATTTAGGACCCCTGTTCCTCTTCAGGGTTCCATTTCCTCCAATGTTGTCTACAGGAACGAGGAAATGAGCTCTGACTCATCATTTTTTGTGCATGGCAGCCTCTGGGCACAGGTGCTGCCAGCTGCCTGATATCTTTTAGGACACTTGTCCACTCAGCTTTTTGTCTAAATGTTTTCTTAATGTTTCTCTTCTGGCCCAAATGGCTGCAAGTGCTTACAGAGCAGTAGTAAATGAGTAAGTACCAGGCAGATATAAGGGAAGATTACATCATACTGTTTTTTACTTGTCCTCTTCCAAATTTTGTGTAAGTCAGACAAGAGAGAGCCAGGGTCATTTGCTGCCTCGTGGTTTGAAAGTGCTGTACTGATTTTGTTCCTGACAGTCCAGTTCATATTGTGCATCTGCAGCTTCTAGTCTCTCCTGAATTTAATTGTCTCATTCTCCCTTTCTGCTCCCTCAGTTTTCTTGTGAGAGTGCCTGAGGTCTCCATTCTGAAGAAGAAAAAAAAAAAAAAGTTTTTCTTTTTTTAGGGTCGTGCTTGCAGAGTGGGGGTCCTCCTGCTGGCAGTCAGGCTCTCTGACACCCAGGAGCAGAACTGGCGTGGAGAGGCCTGGAGAGAGCCTTTTTGCTGGACTGGGCTTTGTTTTACACTGATCATGAACGTGAACCGTGTATTTTTGAAAGCCTCCTGGCTGGTGAAAGAAGTGGGCTGTGAAGGAGCTTGCCAGTGGAAGAGGCCCAGTAGTCCTTGCCACACAGTCACAAGTGTGACTGGTCAGAAACGGGGCAAACACACCTGAGGGGCTGAGCCAGCTTCTCCTGCCCAGCTCCCTCCCAGAACAGAGCTGCTCTTGTGGCTGTGCATCGTGGTGATTTGTAAGGGATGCTGTGCTGGGTTATTGCTGCCCTGCACTGGCAGGGTGCAGGCTCAGAGCCCTGGAGGGTGAGCACCTGCAATGTGCTGCAGCTGTGAGCGCCCTGCGAGGGACTGGCAGGGGTGGCTCGCTGGAGGGGGCTGGGTGACCTCATTCTGTCTGCAGCCTGCAGCTGCGGGGACAGCCTCTCCCCAGCAGTGACGGCAGCCTGAGCACTCCGAGGAGGTGAGCAGGAGAAACCACTTAGGGCAACGCTGCAGATTAGGGTTGGTTCTCTATGGAGCCCGTCAGTTTCTCCCTGGCACTCAGGAGGGCTGATGAGCAGGGATGGAAATGAAGTAGAGACCAGAGCCCCGGGAGAGGAGGAAAAGCACCAGATTCTTTGGAGGGGTTACTGTGGACCAGTTTCCTTCTCCAGGATGCCTATATGAAGTCTCCCATCTGTCTCTCTTTGGGTCTTACCATCTAGCACAGCTTTGGATGCTGGGTGGGAGATGGCACATGGCTGAATCCAAGAGTGGGAAGCAACTGAAATAACTTGCGTGAAATGCCAGCATCGTGCCTGAGGAGGAGGAAAGGAGGATGTGCATGTGGTGGAGGGGAACAGTCACATAATCTCAGCTGTGTTGAAAGGGGGTGAAGGAGATGACCTGATAACTGAAGAGTGGGTTATTGAGGAGGAGAAAGCTCTAGCAGGAAGAAGGATGCAACAATTGAAGCAAGATGAGTGCAACAGCACAGAGAGATGAGTACTTCCTAGAGCAGTGATAGAAGTTAATAGGTGTCACTGTACAAATATTTTGAAAGCTGTATCATACACATACGTGTCATCACACAGAGAGAATGTCACTACTTTATTTGGCTTCTCATGTGCTTTGCTTTCCTTTGCTCTTGAGATGACAAACTCTTCCAGATGCTCTCTGGCTGCTGCTGTGGAGAGTGCAGGGCCAAACTTGCAATGTGAATTAGCTTTTTCTTCTACTTCCCCACGGTCAGAGACATGATCTCACCTGTGTTTTTTGGTGAAAGACTGTTCCTGGTCTCTTGGGAGCAGCTGCCATCATTATTCACAGTCATGAGTGCAGAGTGTAATACCTGTCTAGCCTAGCAGCTGGAGGCTGGTGCCCTGCTCCTGTTAAGGGGAAATTAAGTAACCTTGTGTTGATTTGTCCCCATCAGTTGTGAAAGTGAGAGATTGGCTGTGTAGCTAAAGAAGAGAGTGTGCTTTGTAGTTTCTGGCCAGGGGGCTCAAATATGTAGGAACAGGAATGGAAGGGTGACTGTAAAAGTAGGGAGCAGATCTGTGTCTTATTAATTTCCTTTCCAGTGCCAAAATATAAAGGTGCATATTTCTGGTAGGAAATCAGACCATGTGCCCAGGTGTCATTAGTTTATTTGTCCTTCTCCCCATTCTTCCAGGTGTTCCAGTACCCCAAGGCCACCTTTTCCAGAGAAAAGGTCTTACCCATGCACCAGACCAGCGTTGATGGGGTAGAAGACATGTCCATGCTGGGAGATCTGCATGAAGCTGCCATCCTGCTTAACCTTCACCAGCGCTACCAACAGGGTAACATCTATGTAAGTGCTCTTTGTTTTTGGCTTAATGGTTTTTGTTTAGCTTCAGGGCTTCCACTTTGCATGTGAGGTACTGATGTTATCCTTGTCTCTTGAGGATAGGAATTGGAGGGGATTTCCTGCCTTGCCAGCTCCATCATCCCTGTGAGATCCTACCCTTATCAGAGGGGCCTCTTTGCCTCTATGGAGGAACTTCCAAAACATGAATGTTCACCTCTGAGCTTTGTGGTAATTGCACAGCTCTGTATCCTCTGTGAGCATCCATGTTTGATGGACTGTCACTCACATTCCCCAGGTTCCCCATTATGGCTGTTCCATGGTTTATAAGGCCAAGCAGGCTGGAAGATGCAATGTACACAGGTGGTTGCTGAGTATCCCTCCTGATCTGACAGAGAAGATACTGCCTAACAAAACTAGGAATGCAAACCTGTTGCCCAACTCTTCTGCTTTTACATGCAGTTGTGCCTTTTGTTTTTTTTTATTGCTCTGCTCTCTTTGCACAGATGAATGAATACTCATAGCATCTCCTGATTTCCCTCTCAGGAAGGAGACAAGTGTTAGGAAAGGGACTTGTGAGGAAAAGCACACCTGGGACAAGACATCCCTGAACTGCTGGGATGGCAGTGCTCTGCTAAGACTTGGAGAGAACAAGGAAGATGGATTACAAAGACTGTCTTACCTTGCTTGTCCATGCTATGTGCATGCAGAGTTTTCAGAATATGACAGAAAAAATGAAAATCTCTGTCTGTGTTGCATAGCAACTGTTATCAAGGCAACCAAACCATATGCACCTGTACTCCAGTAAATTATCAGTAAAGTGACCCTCTTTCTGAACCACTTCCTGCACTGCATGCAGAGGAGACTGTAAATTCTCCTTTTTTTTTTTTTTTTTTTTTTTGTTGACACCTTTGCCTGTCTGTCAACAACAGCCTTGTGACCGTGTCACAGTACCCACGTGCAAGCATTATTTTGATGGCCCATATCCTTGCTGTGCTTCTTGTCCTCTGTTTGACACGTTATGTGTTTGTGCAGCTTTTGACCCATTTGGGTATATTCCTCCTGTTTCTTCTTCCTCACACCTTAAAATGCAATGCAGGATTCTCTTCCTTTTCAGTCTGTGCCTTGTACCAGAAATGCCCCAACACCAGCAGTGTCACAGCAGCTGTACCTCCTTAAGCCTTTCAGCTAGCTCTGATGTGTCATTCCTTCTCTTATTGAGCACTAGTTCTGTGCCTTTTCCATCTGTGCATAAAGGTGTTAAAGTTAAACACCTTTACACCTCGTTTTTTGCCTTTGCATAGAGCCTGAATCTCAGATGTGCACCTTGGGTCTGAAATTTTTGGAGAGGTATGAAGGGGCCTGACCTCTGTAACGTGCTCAGCACTGGGAAGAACCCCTCAGTGTAGGACTATTAGCCCCACCATGAGCTCCTAAAGGGGATTCTTTCTGATTAGGGAGTGTAGGTAGCAGTATATCTAGACTGGTCTGGCACCCATAATTAATTTACTACAGCAATACTGACAAGCTCAACAGTACCTCTTGTTTTATGGATAAATACTATTCAAGCTCTACCCAACTGTTGAAGGAAATTATTGCTGAGCACAGCAACAGCCTCCATTTTCCCTCTTCATTTTTACAATTCCTGTATTCTTTAATAAAAGTAGACCAAACATAATGTGAGTAGAAATGAGCCAGGGGCTGTACTGCCACATTTTGTGCTGTCCTTAGCAAAGCCATGCCTAACCATCCAAGTAGGATCTATTGTCCTGAGAAGTAGACTTGCCACATGTGGCTTGTCCTGCTCTGGAGAGTTCTTTGGGGGCAATTATTTTGCTGATAGAGTAGCTAGTATGTACATGGTTTTACTGCTATTAAAAATTATGGATAGAAGTTATCTATAAGGGAATGAATGTGATGAGGAGACTGCAACTGGGTGGTGGAAAGTTTCCTAGGAACACCTTTGAAAGAGATGGCTGTACTGGAAGTAGTTCTCTGGAAAGGACTTTCCAGAAGCTCTCTGGAAAGGAGCTCTGTTCCTAGTGAAACTACAATGGAAAATGCAAACTGAAACATCTGAGAAGAAGAGATGTTGTGAAGGTCTGGGAGAAGAGTTAGAATGGACATTTCTGTCTTGTAGTCTCTGCACACTGCCTGTTCCTCAGCTGCTTGTACATTGCTTTTTCCAATCATGTTTTGACACTCAGTGCTTTCTTCTCTCTCTCTCCATCTCTCTGGCCAAAGATCATCTGCTTGCTTATTGCTTTCATTACTAATTAATTATATTTCTGCCCAGAAAGGTCCCTGTCAGAAGGTCCTCAGGACTTGATCCGTGATAGTGTGTTTATACTGATAATGCAATTTGCCCTAGGTGATTTTCCCCCTCCCCGATGATCTCTGAGTGCTGCTTTAATAAATGAGTTTTAAATATTTTGGTGACTACAGCATCTTACCAGTCTGGCTTCTGGTTTCAGAGCTTGGCATTTCTATAGCCTCAGACTTCATTTGGCCTGATGAGTCTTCCTTGTCACCACGTGTTTAATTTACAGCTTCTCCAGTAGATACATTCAAATGCTTTTATATCTGATGGGTGACTTGTAGTTAGCTCATGGTTTGGAAATAATGCTAGATGTTGTCCCTGACCACAAAGCTTGGCACCTCCTGCAGCAATCTAAGTGTTTATTTGGTCATGTCTGCTGAGAATGGGTATTCCTTGAGTAGAGCAGTCCAAGATGTCCCTGTGAGGGAGGCCACCACAACAGCAGCATGGATGTTGACCATATTACAAAGCCATCATTAGGAGAGAGGTGGCACCATTGCTCTGAACTGCGGCTCTGAGAATAACTGGATTTGAGCTGGTTGGCTGAACCGAAAAAGTCATGCCCCAAAAAGCAAAATTAATTTCCTTCTCACTGCACAAAATAATACATTTGAAATTCAATGTTGTTGTTTGGGTATTTTATTTTAAATCTTGCTACCTCTATTTTCAAAATAAAATATTTAGAAAATATAGAAATGTTTTGACTTGAAATCCAGAGCTTTATCTTCAGCTGTCAATTTTGATTTGGTTTACCAAATGATTTAAGCTGCACCAAACAGCATTTTTTCAGCAGAAGAACAATTATATGCTTTAGTGGTTCTTTGCACATGTGTATAGTGTGTGTGTGTTTGTGTTCCAACTCTGTTCAGGAGGTTCTTGAACCCTGCCAAGCCCCCTTTGCTTAGGACTGTGGATAGGGGCATTGAAGGTATCTCCTGACACTCTTTCAGTCCTGGCTCTGCTACTCAGCTTCAAGCACAGTGCAAAATAGCTGGGTATGAAGATGGCTTCAGGTTTTTAAATTGTGTAATCTTAATTTAATAAGGACAACAGGATAAGAATGTTATATTATAAAGCAGCAAAATTCAGAGTGCCCCATCCATACCCAGCTGTACAGCTCCTTCTCTGGGGTTTGACATCTTTGCCAAGTTGTGCAGCTCTCTGCTGAAGCCCAGTCCTTATTTAGGCTTTCTCCTTCACCATGACTTATTTCAGGGTCTGCCTTTGTTGTGATTTTTTTTTTTTTTCTTCCAGGAGCTTGCTTCATTTCCTTCCTGTGTTTTGTTTTTTCCCCCGTAGACAAACATTGGCTCCATCTTGGCATCAGTAAACCCCTACAAACCCATCCCTGGTCTGTACGGTGTGGATGCCATAGAGCTGTACAGACAGCACCGCCTGGGTGAGCTGCCTCCCCATATCTTCGCCACCGCTAACGAGTGCTACTGCTGCTTGTGGAAGCGTCATGACAGCCAGTGTGTTCTGATAAGGTTAGAGATGGAGAACCAGCTACTCCATGGCTGCATCACACGCCTTGCTCCTGCTGTTCCATTTGCATTGACATCTGCCTGCATACCCACACCACCCTCCCTGCCTTTGCCTGATCCCTGCCTGTCACAGCGGAGATGTCACATGTTTGTTCCTAGAGATCACTTCTGTGCCGCGGGTAGGATGGTCATCAGCTCTGCCTGTCCTGGATTTGTGAATGAAATGTATGTATTTTCTTAACAGTGGAGAAAGTGGAGCTGGAAAGACTGAGAGCACCAAGTTGCTTCTGAAATTCCTGTCAGCCATGAGCCAGACCTCCCTTGGGGCCCCTGTGTCTGAGAAGAGCACTCACGTGGAAGAAGCCATCCTGGAAAGCAGGTACAGTCACCTTCGTGGGCACCCAGAGTGCTGGGTCAGCCTGTCTTTGGGGGGCCCTGCCTTTGGGGAGCCCTGCCTTTGGGGGGCCCCGCCTTCTGGGCAGGGATGGAGCCAGAGCTGGGTAGAGAGGATCACAGAATGATGTCGCATCAGGGAAACGCGAAGGTTGCCGTCTTGCTGCGATGCCTCACCCTGGCTACTCTCCCAGCTGTCCATGGATGGATTAGGCTTCTTTCCAACAGCAATGTGGGATGTGTCTCCTAAGCTGGAGAATTAATGCTCTAGCTCTCGACTGTAGCTGTCCTCACAGTGAGTCTCTGTCATACTCTGGCTCCTGGTTTCCTCCGTGAACCCTTGCTTTCCCCCAGCCTCCCTGTGTTTCAGGCTGCTGGTTTGTCTTGCTCTCAGGAGTCCCATGGGCAACCTGGCAGCTCTCCTGCTGTCATGGCAAGTGATTTCATGGAGAATCATCCATGGGAGCTGGCACCAGGGAACAACCACCACCCACCTAAATCCTGATGAGGCATGAGGCAGGCAGGGAAGGGCATGGCGCCTGAATCAAATGAGAGAGAAGCTGACAGCAATGAAGGAATGGAGGCACATTTCAGGGAAAATACTTCATGCCAGAAGAGGACTTGACACCCCTGAGGGACCATAGCCCACAGGTGACCTATGCTGGAACAGGGAGATGAAGGCAAAAAGTATCTGGAAAACCTGAAGAAGCAAAGTGTGGCTGAGGAAAACCAGTAAGAGGCAAAGAGCAGCAGAGAAAATAAGGAAGCAAAGAATGACAGAGAGAAGCAGTCCTGAGTGTGACCCCAGGCTCCTGTGCTGTGATGCTGGGGGAAATTTTGAGGGAATGAGTGTACCTGAGATATAAAAGAAAGCTGAGGCTAAGAAATGGAGGACAGTAGGTGTTTGACATCAGGTAAGCCTGGGGAAGAGGCAGGAAAGATATATTTCTTTTGTTGTTTGTGTCCTTGTTTTCCTTAATACCTGAATTATATTAAACAAAAGACATTAAAATTTCCCAGACTGTCTTGCCTGTGGCTGAAGGACCTTGCTGGCGGTCCTGCAGTTTGGTACTGTTTAGGTTGAGGCTGCATATTAGTCCCAGATGGAGCCTGTGATAGTTGCAGAAACCTCCAGAGGAGGCAGCTGTGAGAGCACTGTGGCTTTTCGGTCCTTATAAAGCAGAGCAGCCTTGAGCAGAAGGGCTGCTGCCCTTGGACCTGGTGTTCCAGAGACTGTTGTTGGATGATTTATCCTTTGCAGGTGTGCAGGTCTTAGCAGGCATGGAGGCAAATTGGAAAAAGCTCTGAAGAGCAGTACAGTCAGGACTCAAGATCTGCAAAATCTGCTTTAAGGCAAGCGGCTTAGAAGGCTCAAGCACTCTTAGCAGTGAAGTGATAACTTGACAGTGATCCAGAGAGCTTATGATGCTGGGTAGGTGATTCCTGAGTCTGTAAGATGCCACAGCTGTGAGCTGGAGTGACGTAAGAGATCACAACCTGTTCTGTGTACATCTCTAGTGCTACGTGAACTATTGCAAAGTGAGTGCAAGAGAATCTGATTTGTCACCTTTTCTCTGAAGACAAGAAGCTGAAGGCCTGGCCCAGACCCAGAAGCTGCTGCTGCTCCCATGGACCCTGCCTCATGTGTTTGGAGTTCAGCTGCACTTGCTCTGACCGTGGCCCTCCTCAGGTTCACTTCTGGTGGATTTTCATGCTTGCAGCCCAGCACATACCAAGGAACAATGCTGGGTTCTTTCTCAATTTCAGACAGCATTGCAAACAAAGTGTTCATCAGCTTTCTATAATTTGCTTGTGCTGGAACTTCTGTGTTTGGTGTATTTCTCACAAATCAGGCTCTCAAAACTCCTTTGGCACTGTTGATTTCGTCTTTTTTCTTTCTTGAAAATATCCGTCAGTTCATTAAATATTCTGCTAACTTTCAGCTTGTTTTCTTGCTTGCTTCACTCTGAAGCTCCCTTCTCCATGTTGGGTGCCACTGCTGACAGCATAACCACCTTTCCTGCTATTCACCTCCCCAAGTCTTCAAATCTTTTTGTCTTCAACTGTGCATCTGAATCCTGAGCTGCATATGGTGCAGTGTTTCTGAACTCCAGACTTCTCTTTCTGCTGCCCTGCTGAAACTGGTTCCCATTATTTTGAATGCTGGAGTGCATCCTGCCCACATCCAGTGGGCAGCCAGCATCATGTTCCTGATGTGCTGCTCCACCTTGCAGTTCACTTCTGCCTCAGGTGCCATGCTGTGATGTGCTGCTGGCACAGGCCATTTGCTCAGCCCAGGCCCCCTGCCCTCATTCCTGGCTGAACCAGCTCACCCTACCCTCTGCCTTGCAGCTGCTCAGACACCCTCCTGATTATTTCCCCTCCAAGCCTGAAAGACTTTGCACTCATGTGTGGGAGCCCATTGCCAAACTGAACTATAAAGATATTTCCTTTTGCTTTTCATATATAATTTAGCATGATTTAGAGCACAAAGATTGGCTAGCTGGCTCCTGCACTCTCACTGCATCTGTAGTGGTCATATAACATAACCCTGTCCTCCCTTTTCCTGTCTGTCCCTGTTAATTTTGTTGATTCATGGCAGTGGTGTGGATATTTCTTTGCAATGTCCTTATTTGCATACTTGTTTCAGAGGTGTGGGTCTTGGGAGTTAAAATTCTCCAGGGCAAGGAACTTTCCTGATCTGTGCACCCAGATTTCTCTAACTGGCATTTCAATGGTTGTAGTGTGTTATAACAGAGAAAGTTTCATATCTATCTTTGTTACTTGAAGGCGATTGTTTCGAGAGATGTTAGGAAAACACTGCCTGGATTTTCCTGAAGGTTGTTGACTATTTCCTTAAGCACAGCTCTCCCTTAGCTAACACTTGCAGGACCTGAAGCCTTCTGCAAACTCCAGGATGTCTCTAGTTGTGGTTATTTTTCATGCTGTATTTACTAACTTGTGAATATCTGCCCCAGTCTCCAGTGGGACTGCACAATAGATCTGTGGAGATGTTTAAAAGCCAGTATTTCTCAGGGTAATAACAGCAATAATTTTTAAAACTATGTATATTTTAAAATTAGACATGAAAACATACAGGCTGTTCTTGTAGCATCTCTGTGATTCCTTGTTTGTCAGCCCTTCAGATTATTTTAGAATTGGCTTAATTGCAGAAATGAATATTTTAATCCTGGATTCTGTGTGTCAGTTTGAGCGGTTTAGGCTTTTTCCTTGTACTGTTCTGTGAAGCGAGTACCAAGCATTTTAACTGCTTTTTCCTGAAGATGGAAAGGTGAACAGCAGACAAAATTCTTTAATTTATGGCTGGTCTGATGTTTGCAAGATTTAGGTAACAAAGGCTTGTGTGTTCCAGTATCAAATTTAAGTACCAAACAAATTGTTTTATTACTGTTTGTTAGTTTGAAGATGTTTGCCTGTAATTTTAAGAGATGGTTTATCAAAGGCAGAAGGAAAAAAGGTAGAATGAATATAGAAATATGTGGTTTAAAGCTACAGAGTGTTTGCTGTATATGTCTGGTGCTTCTGAAAATCCTTGAAAAGGTACACTTGTATTCATGGGATGTGCTGTGTTGAGGACACAGCCTGGCTGGCTCTTGCCACCTTTCATTTCCTCAAGCCACACTGGGGAATGCCCTTGACAGTGTGTGCACCAGCTGCCCATACAGACTGGGGACTGATTTAATTAACTGCAATCCCAAAGGTTTAAAATTTATCTAGCAGCGTGTTAAATTGCTCTTGCCATCCTTCCTTCCCCTTGAGCTCTTCCTGCTTGTCCAGGCTGGTGCTGTAACAAATAAATCTCTCGTGGCAGAACACAGCGTGCAAATGTCAAAAGACTGGGCACATGCTCTGTTTTAATGGTATCCCATCACTAATCATATCTTCATTGCCTTGTTTCTACAGCCCCATTCTGGAGGCCTTTGGAAATGCCAAGACAGTTTATAACAACAACTCCAGCCGCTTTGGCAAGTTCATCCAGCTGCACTTCTCTCAACATGGGCACATCCAGGGAGGCCGAGTAACTGATTGTATCCTTTTCTGCAGTGCACCAGAGATGGATTGAGTGAGCAAAGATGAGGAGGAGCTCAGCGTAGGTCAGGGAATCCCTCATCAAAGTTCTTCAAAGTCAATTTACAACTGTGGGCAAATTTGCAACTTAAAGAGGGAATGAGTGTTTGTTTTGTGGCTCTGCAGCACCTAACTCTGGGAACCTTTTGTCTCAGTACTGCATTAGGTAGGGATGCAGTTTGACTTTTCACTTCCTTAATCTCAACACTTGATACTTAAAACTGTGGAATTTTCTACCTCTGAAGATCCCCTAGATTGATTACATCCTGTTTGCTCCACATAAAATTGTTCACTTATCTTAGCTCTGCCAAGGAATTCGTGATTGAGAAAAGTGAGACCAAAGTAAGAATAAATAAGAGAATTATGAGTCCCCGTTTTGGGCTGCCATCTTCAGTGCACCTTGGAACCCCAGTCACAGAATCACAGAATATCTCAAGTTGGGAAGGACCCATGAGGATCATTAAGTCCAACTCCCTGCTCCTCTCAAGACTACCTAAAATGAAATCATGTGACTAATGAACATTGTCCAGATGCTCCTTGTACTCTGACGAGCTTGGTGACATGACCACTTCTGTGGGGAGCCTGTTCCAGGGACAGGAAGGACAGTGAAGATTGGACACAGTAAAACTGTGTTGAGCCATGATGACTTTCTTCCCTGTATGGCCAGGTACCCCTCTGCCAAAGGCTTTGACATCTCCTTTGTCTCCATGAGGGAGGTAAAGCTGCCCTGGCTACATTTCCTGATGTATGTTCAAAGCTGCCGCTGACTGCATGCCACACCAATTGGCACTGGAGTAGCAGCCAGATGAATTTACTGCTGTTGTAAATGACAGGCTTGGATTGTTTGGCCTCTGCTCTTTGTGCTGTCAGTAGATTTAAGATAGCAGTCTCCTGCAGCAGCAATGAGAACTGATGCAAGGCTTGCTGTGTGCAATGCAAGCTTTCAGATAAGAGTGGCCTCTAATCTTTCTAGGTGTCCCTAATGTGGCTCATCCTTTTTTAGGTTATCTATGCTCTACCTGGCCCTGCCCTTTGAAATATCTCTTTGGCACATCATACCTCCTTGGACAGCGAATAGAGAGGATGATCTAAGATGATGTTTAGAACCACTCTTTACCTGCCTTCCAAAGTGTCAATTATTTCATGGTTTGTTGCTGGTTGCAGGGTTCATCCCAATGCGTCTAGAAGATGTGTTGCCTATCATCAAGAAATCTGTGCTTCTGTCACTTGGATGTTTTTTCCTTGACATGCTATTCAGATTTACTGGAAAAGGTAGGTATCACCTCCACTGAGTGCTGGGTGAGTCCTCTCCTCAGAGAAGGTGTGGCAGTCCCAGATCACCTCCTGGATGAGGCTGTCTGCACCGCAGTGTGTAGACATCAGCTCCTCAGGTGTTACTACTGCAACTGTCCCAACTGAGGAAGAGGCAGAGGAGCAATGTTTGCTCTGTATCTATCACAGCCTGTTCTCCCATCTTTGATAAATTCTGTGCATTACAGAGAGACTCCAAGAAAGAACTGTTAGCTGAGGAGAAAGGGAGAGAGAAGTACCTGGAAACGCAGCTCCACAGAGAAGCATATGGAGTACAACTCCAAATGCAGGCATCTCTGATTGGATGTAGTTTACTTTGGAGTCAGGAATTCACTGAGGAACAGGGCCAGAACTGACATAGTTCAGTTTGTTAATGTGTATGCTCAGTTGCACAGCCACAAAGATCTTGATGTAGGATTTACTTTGACAAAACCATAGTTAAATAGCAAGAAACCCCTCTTGTGCATTGGCCCTGGAGATTTACCTGTATCCTGGTCCTCTCTTTGCCTTTTCAACCACAAGTGTGATCTTTTTCTGCTGGCTACTCTTGTATTCTTTGTTTCAGAACAGGGTGGTACACCAGAACCCCGGGGAGCGGAATTACCACATCTTTTATGCTTTGCTAGCTGGTGTGAGCGGGGAGCAGAAAGGTAATTTCATTTTCTGGGATATGTCTCTTGTCCTGTTTCCAGTCCAACATGTGAAGCAGGTGTAAGTCAGTTAGAGCATGGATAGTTCACATACTTGATATGTAGCTTCTTCTTGAAGGCCAGCCATATGGTGATTTTGTGGGAAACAGAAAGGAGAGTTAAGAGAAAGAGGCTGAGGATGACAAAAATTCCTTATGAGAAAAGACTTCAGGCATTCTGTGCTGAAGGAAAAAGTATGTGCAAAGTGATGAGGTGATGGAACTGGCTAGAGGCAGAGGAAGGGTAGAGTCTTGATTCAGGTGCTGGTGGGAGCTGTTCAAGGAGTTCAAAGGATGGACTGATAGATATATTTTTAGAACAAATCTTCAGTATAGGTAATAGGAGAGAGAAGAACTACAAAGACCAGCGATGTAGTGGAGGTACTAGAGCCAAAACGTGTCTTGTGTCTGAACAAAGGGTTTATAGCTCTGTGCTTGGGGAAGGGAGAGGTGAGTGTGAAAAAGTGCACACAGAGAAAGTGGCAGCTGCAGCCTGTGGATGAATCCTCTTTGTAGTGCAGCATCCCCTTAGCAACTTCTGTGTGTGTCTGTCCCAGGCATTGCTGAGCACTGATGGTGTTTCTGGAGAGGTCAGATAGGCAGGCAGGAACATGTTACAGTTGCACTCTGGTTTAGAGGGCCTGGGGAATTTCTTTATGCTTTTGGTTTCTGTGTGTTAGGATAATGGAAGATGGAAGATTTGGGCCTGACAAAGTAGAAGGGAGTAGGATTTCAGTTTTAGGGGGTACGTGCAGGAATGGCTACTTAGGTCAATTCAGAGATCAATCTAAAGCAAAGAAAAATAGTGGGGATCATGGTTATTATTAATTGCTTAGGGAAAACATACAAAACAGATTATTTTCTTCAGCAGATCTCTGCTATTCCTCCCCATCTACGTCTCCAAGCTGGTGTCCCAGGCTGCTTCACCTCCCCATCTGTAATGTGGTTTTGGCTCTTGATCATCTTTGCCTTCTTTCTCCACTGATCTTTTAGTTCTCCTACATTCTTTTCAAAATGGGGGACCAAATCTGCAGATAGTGTTTAAGATGTGGTTGCACAGCAAATATACAGAGCCCTAATTCTGGTTTTACATTTAGTTTTGTGAACTATGTTCAGTTTTTAACTGCTGCTTAGCACTGAATGTCTTCAGAAATCTGACTGTGACTCTCTGAACTCTGTGTCAAGTGATGATTTCTAATTTAGAGGTCATTACCATATGTATACAGTTAAGACTATTTTTCTGTACACTTTTGGAGCTAGAATTAAAAGTTTTTTTCTTGAGTCAATTCAGTATTGAGATATTCTTCTGAGACTCTGCAGCTTGGGATTTGACTGTTCTAAATTATTTTGCATACCATCTGCAAGCTTTGTTACAGCACACCCTCCCACCCTCCTCTTCTATGAACTGAAAGAGTGGTTGCTAAATAAATTGTTGTCTCTCCCCTGCCTCTTTTTCTTCTGTTGCAGAAAGCCTCTCCCTCTGTGAGCCAGAGACTTATCGCTACTTGAACCAGTCTGGCTGTGTGACTGATGAGAACCTGAATGATGTAGAGATGTTCAGTAAGGTCATGGTGAGTCCAGTCCTAGCTCCTCCTGAGCTTTTGGGCACAGTCTCACGGACTAAACATGCAGCATGGTCTCGATCTCACAGGCAGAACTGATTTGCCCAAAGCCAAATTTGGTGTTCAATAAATCCAAAACTCAGCCAAAACAAGACTCAAAAAATGGCTTTAGTGTACAGAAATGGGGGAATTTGGGAAACAGTCAGTATGAATAATAATTTAGAATGATAGAGAATTTCGGGGAGCAGAACCCCGCCCCAGAATGGTTCGTGGGAGCCTTCTAGATAGCCTGATTCAGGAAACCTCAGACTGACCATTAGAAGGGGAAGAGTTTGGTCTGAAGGTACTGTTCTCCAGAAATATTCCAGTGAAGTTATATCACCTGGGCAGATCACCTATTCTGAAATATCACAGAGATTTAACAGACACCTGTTTATCAGAGGTTAAGGGATTAGGAGGATGAATGTGCAAATTCATGTTTTATTTGATAATGCTTGTTGGTCTGAAAGCTTTAATAAGGTATGTGAAACCAGATAGGCAAAATGAGTAGAGCAAGCTTAGGATTTCAGTACCTCCTGGTTAGGTGTGATTTAAGGGAAGGCAGCACCTGTACAGCAGTTTCAATGGCAATATGGCATTTATTCTTCAGCTGAAGTGATGCTGGAGGAAAGAAGGGAACTAGAAGCCCAGAGTACCCCACTGACAGGGTGAATGCATGAAGACTAGGTCCTACCTCTCAAAGTCAATTTATGCCCCAAAAACCCTGGCTCACATGCAGGCCTTAAGAGGGAATGTGCCATACTTCCTTATCATCTGATAATCTCTTTCCAACCATCTAACAGTTAATGCTGAAAGCCTGGTTTTAAATCTTGCTGCATAAATCTACTATACTAAGAATGAATTAAGGGGGTTATGTGGATCAGAGTAAATTAAGTATCTTATATGGATCCATCCATCAGGGAAGAAAATAAGCGAGAATGTAGAAGCCATCCAGTGACATCTGTAACCTGGCTGTAATTCTGAGTTTTACATCTTACACACACTGGACCTGGCTCTGGTGGTTGCATTGTACTTGGCTGTACATACAGCTAACATTAGCTGTTTGGTTTTGCATAGACTGCCATGAAGGTAGTGGACTTCAGCACTGAAGAAATCAGAGACATCTTCAAACTTCTTTCTGGCACACTTCATTTGGGAAACATTGAATTCATGACAGCTGGTGGGGCCCAGGTTACAACAAAAGCAGGTAAGTAGGACCCTAGCAACTTGGTAGACCATGCAAAGCCCCATAAGGCCCCAAATAAAGCCCACTCCCTTTTCTTTTCTCCCCCTGTTATGCTGGTCTGTAGTACCTTCACCAGCAGGTTTTCTGTAGTTTAACTCTACAGAAGCATTGCCACAGGATGTATGGCTCCCGGGTGCCAGTGGGATTTAGTTGGTCTGTGGCCCTGTGATCCATTTGTGCTCCTTGATATTCTCAGACTGAGTTCACAGCCTCACAGTTTCTCTTTTGGATTGAAAGAGATGGAAGAAATAGGATCAGGAAGGAGTTTGAGATAAAAGTAATCTGTTAGAGACTTTCCCCCATCTTCATTTGAAGCAGTTGCTAGAGTGCACTCTATTACAGTTATTTAATCTGAGCTGGTCTGCAAAGTGAGTCCCAAAACAGACAGAAGTAATAAATATGTATTACAAGTGTTTCAAGTGTTAAGTTAATTGCCTCTCATCTTAATATCCAAGTTTAGCAATCCCATGCTCAGACTGCAGTATTGTGCTTTTACAAAAACATATCTTCTCATGCAGTGTTTTGCTGGTGCTGAGCCTTAAACATGGTATTGCTCTTCCTGTTGTCAGCAGGAAAGCTGACTTACATGAGTACCTGACTGTGTTCTATTATGGGTATATGAGCCTCAGACTGGGTATGTGAACCTACAGCTTTGGGTATGCCCAAGAGAATCAAGTAAGGGGGAGTGTGTTTTGTGCTGGGGTTTAGTCACCTGCCTTGTAGAAGTCCCTGAGATTTCCTCACTGAGCTGTAAAAATATCCCTATGAGTGATGGGGATCCATGCAGGAGAAAAACATGTGTCTTCCTTTTAGTGCTGAATGTTGCCAGTGACCTGCTGGGCTTAGATGCCTTTCAGCTTTCTGAAGTGCTGACACAGAGGTCCATGATTCTGCGTGGGGAAGAGATCAGCTCCCCTCTCACTGTGGAGCAGGTAAGTGTCCTAGTGTATGCTTCCACTTCTGCCACTTCTGCATTTCCAGGCCCTGAGTCTTCCTCCTGTGTCACCCATTCCAGCCTAGGGCCTCCTGGTTTCTCAGGTATTTTGCCCTTATTGGTAGCTCAGGTCCCAGTGTTGACTCTGCTTTTCAGGCTTCACAGAGGAGTCCACCTGCAAATGCCAGTGCACAATACTGGTTTTAAGTCACCTTCACTCACCAGGAGCTGGTCATACTTGTGTCATGAGAAGGTGCATCAGATGCTTTGTGATAATCACGTGTGCCTGCTTTAACCTGCAGAACTTCCAGGCTGCACTGTTTTTACTGGAAGGTAAAAGCTGGCACACAATTCCCACAAAACATCTGAGAGATGTTAGGCTGCTTCTTTGTGGATCCATACAACCACAAAGGAGGACTGAATAAACTGATAAGTAACTCTTGTGGTGTTGCTGATCACTTGAGGGCACTCTTGGTGTTTTAGGCCATGCACAGATAACTGTAGAAAATCCTCTGTCATTAATAAAATGCAAGACACTGGAAGACAAGGAGTGCTATTACTAGGATGGAAAAGGCACCATGTTATAGCAAAATGAACATCTGTAATGGAAATCATGTGCTGGCACAGACTGCAGAGGGTTATCAATCCAACGCCTACATTGGCAGAGAAGCCAGAGTTACTAGACTCTCTCTGATGGATGTCTGTCTAACTTTCCTTCAGATTTCCCATGGAAGGAATTTCACAGCATCTTTAAGTATCCTGCTTTAGCTGCAGTGGAGTCTGGAGTTGAAAAGATTTTCCTCATATTTTAGATTACCTTTGACATCCCAGCTGTCCACCTTACAAGCTTTGGCTTCTGTGAAGTTTTTCATGTGGTGTTCTCTTTTCTAAGCTAAACAATCCAGTTCCTTCAGTGCTTCCTTGTAAGTAATTTTCTAAATCTCTTTGTCTTCTGTCTCTGTTTTCCCACATCTTTTAAGAAGTGGAGTGCCCCTAACTGGGCACTGTGTTCAAGCTGGAGTCTCAGCAGTGCTCATTATGGTAGAGTAGGTGCTAATTTTCTTGCTGTGGACACACATGCTAATATGTCACTAACTAAGCTTTGCCTTTAAGAAATGGTCTTCTTTTTCTGCATAGTCTGTGACCTTTCTTTGCAGTGAAATTGTGTGAAAAATATTTTTCAGCCTGTAGTCTGTGGTAGATATCCTCAATATCCAACACCACCGCTTTCTTCTCAGCTGTCTATTCTAAATAAGCCACATCTTTCTCTAGCAGTGCACAAAGTTGGATAACAGATAATACCAAAGGCACTTCATGCAATCCACAGCAATGGCACGCAGTTGTAGGATTTACAGAGTCTCCCTGAACAGAGCTTTCCCTGATGGTATAGCTGTTCCTCACAGCTGTTCCTCATATGTGTGTGTACTGGACCCCACACTTACTGCTTGCAGCCCAATGAAGTACCAAGGCCACAAGAAAATTGTGATAGCAAGTGGATGCTGCCATTTTACTGTCTTCATTAGGTGGGCCTGTTGCACTCAACACTGTAAAGGCTGTCCCTGCCTAAGCCCTAAGTGCTGCACCCTCCTATTCCCACTTGTGGTGGGGTAGAATTGCTGGGGATTTCTCATTATGTAATGGGCTCGTTACCCATCTGAGCTTTGACATTTCAGTGGGCTGAATGGATGAACTGGCCTCAAGGCAGGCAAAGCTGGGAGGATGAAAGGCGTCTTTGAGAATCTCATTTGAGCCATATTGTGGGGAAAGTGGCTTTGCTTACAGCTGGATGGGGAGGTGCTGTTCCTGGAAAATGTGTCCAACTTACTGCATGGACAGATACACTATAGAGGCATGGCCTTGAGGGCATTCTTAGTCCCAACCAATAAGGCAGATCATCTGATGGAGAGAAGAAATAGCCAGAAAAGGCGTGTGTGCCCATGCTTTGACATGTTCTCTTTAGTGGAGAAGGGAGGTTATTCTGTGTCAGCTTTGAGCTGCGGAAGAGGAAATAGTACCAAGGAAGAGAAAAGGAGGACAAAACCAGTGTGGTTGGGTGAAAAGGAGGATCTGGCAGGCTGGGCCTCAGAAGTTTGTGAGACACTGGAAGGGATCAGAAACAGTTGGCCTGTGCCATTAGCAAAGAGCTCATGTTATTTAGGGTTGTAAAACTGAAGGGGGCTCGGGTGCTTTTAGAAGATCTGTCATTGCTGGTCAGGCAAGACAGGGGGAACAACCTGTAATCTGTTTACTGTGGTTTATTTATGAAATGACAAGATTACAGCTTTCACCCTACTTGATTATTTCATGTACTGGCTTGCTCTCCCCTCAGCATTACATTCTCTGGAATTCTGTAGATGTCAACTTCTTTTCCCAGTTGGGAGTTTGTGGCTCATCCAGGAGGGTTGGGCAAAAGCTTGTCTGGGTTTATATTGTGCAGTTGCAGTTATCAGTCTCAGGTACTACCAGCCAAGGTCCTTGGGCATGCCCTGGCATTTATCTCCATGTCTCTGATCTCCAGGATCTTTCCCCACTTCCAGCATCTTTCTTCCAGTCATGATCTTTGCTATCTTCTCTCCTGGTTTCTTTTTCTGTCCTCTGAGATCATGTCTTCTTGTTAGGGACCCTTATTTTTGGCCTTCTCGACTTTCCAGAACCCTAAACTCTGGTTTCCCATTCTAAATAGTGTATGTGCAGAAGGACAGCACATGATCAGACTCCCAATTTGTGGTTCTGCCTCATGTCTCTTTATTAATTGGAGGATTTAAGGTGTGCCACTTTTGTTTGTCCAAGTGTTATCAAAATATGCAACCAGCCCATTCCTGGTGCAGCTATCACGTAGTAGGCTTTTGCTTGAGATACAAGAAGTTTGATTTTGGATGTTCATCCACGTGCTTACATACACTCAATTATCTACTGCCTGTTAGTGATCTCAATTTAAGTTGTTTTTTCATGTGTGACACTTGGTTATGGTATCTGAACAGGATGTTGGGTCAACTGCAGCAAAGTTTCAACCCATGAACTTCTGGGGCATGTGTCCTGGCTGTTGGCCAGCCTAATTGGATTCCAGTAGGATAATGCTGTTTGCAGGAATGTTTTGGAAAGAGAATTTTTGAGGGCAACTTGGTGACAGAATATTCTATTAAATCCTGCCCTACCAGTTTTTTGAAAACTCAGCAGACACCCATTTGACAGCTCTGCTAGGAGTACTGAACCGAGATACCTTGCTTGTCCCTGCAAATGTTGGCTCAGGTGATACAAATTACTCCTGTGGGCTTAGTTGTGAGGTATTTTGCCACCTTCCCTGTCCCAGCACTTGTTCCAAAACATGTCACTGATTTTGTTACTTCCTTCACCCTCTCAAGTGCAGTTACCCAAAAATTATGGCTTGTCTGTGTGTGGCCTGGCTACTTCAAAACTTGTTACAAATAAATACTGCACTGTACACAGCCAGTACAGCGGCTGAGATACCTGAAGAGGAGTGGAGGAACCTGAAGTCCACAGAGACTCATGTGGCCCTTATGCCTTCTGTTCTCTTTGTGACTCATTTTTTCTCTCTGTATTTACAGGCAGCTGACTCCAGGGACTCCCTCTCTATGGCACTCTATTCCCAGTGTTTTTCATGGCTCATTAGCAAGATTAATACAAAGATCAAAGGCAAGGAAAACTTTAAGTCTGTGGGCATCCTGGATATCTTTGGCTTCGAGAACTTTCAGGTCAGGATTTCGTTTTTTATGGGGTGGGTTGGTTTTGGAGATGTTGATGCATATTGGAAGAAACTTAGGTGGGTTTGCATCCTAGTAAGGATAGCATAGGGCATTCTGGAATCTCTACCCTGCCACTTTCCCCTGAAAGCAGATATATTTAGCTGCCCATTTCTGCTAGCCACATTCATACAGGCTGATGTTCAAGGTCTGGTTTGTGATACAGACCCTAAGCAGATCTGCTGTGATAGATAATTTTTGATTTGTATGAGAACCAACTATCCAACTCTTACATGTACATTGTTTGTTTACATCTGTTTTGTGTTATGTGGAGAATCCTGCATGTGATGCTTCTATCTACAGCTGATGTGGGATGTATGTTGAGCAGTCATAGAGTCACTGCTCAGATATTTCACAGAAGAGAAAGCCCTGTGACCTAACAGTTAGGGAATTTCTTTCTTTCTTCCAAGAAGAGAAACATAATTGTCTTTAGCATACTTTACTATGAATTAGGTTTACTGAATTAACCTTACATGGGCTACAAAAGCTGTTTTCCTAGTGGACCTCTCCATACTGTCCTCCTCATAGCCACCTGACACCACTATGTTCTCCGGCTTTACTCCAAGCCTGGCACCTTCCCTGTTGCTAATATAGATTCTTTTAGAGCTCAGGAACAAGAATGTAAAATTTGATCATTGTTTCTTCTTGCAGGTGAATCGTTTTGAGCAGTTTAACATTAACTATGCAAATGAGAAACTCCAGGAATATTTCAACAAACACATCTTCTCCTTGGAGCAGCTGGAGTACAACAGGTGACAAACAGTGGGAGTGGGGCCCCACTGCTTTCATGGATAGTAGGAGGGAGAACATCATTCCTCCTGTGCTGCTCAGTCCCTACCACTGAAGCAGGAGAGACAGCTGGGCCTTAGTACAATCCTGACTGTGGATGTGTCTTGTTAAACATTGTCCATGTGCTTTGCCAGCATAAGTCACTTGTCTCCAGGAAAAAGCATTCTCCATTGTAGTGTTTAGAAACTCCAGATTTCTTTCTGTCTCTCAGCTGAATGGAAAGTTCCTGGGCTTTAACCCATTAGACTGTATGGTCACTGGGTGTATTACTGACTTTGGTAATGATTTATCTGTGGCAGTGGTGGTGTAATGCAGATAGAATTCTGGTGTGCAAAAAGGAAATTCCCTAAAGATAGACAGTTAGAGATATCTGACAGCTCTTTCTATCCTAGAGATTCCTATACTGTGAAAAGGACTTTTCCTTTGCAAGATTTACATCAGACTGAGCTTGGGGCCTTCTGCACAGCTTTTTCCTCTTCTGTGGGCTTCATATTGGATTGTATTTTGTGAAGTACCTGTGATGTTCTAGAGTCTTTCTGCTTCTAGAGAGGGCTTCTAGTCAAATACTTCAGTTGTTGCTCTGAAACAGAAGCCTTTATGTTTGTGAATGGAGGAATTGAATAGGGTCAGTGAGGGCAAATCAGAGCAGCCTTGTAAAGGGAGACAGTTGAATAGGCAATTCATTAAATTCTAAAGATTACAAAATTGCAAGGCTATTTATGTGCTCACTTCTCAGGCCAATTCCACTATTGCAGGAATCTTGTATTAAAAATGGTACCATCATGGCAAATGATTTTTTCCTGATGGTTGCATAGAAGTTTAAGTTCTGTGGCCAAACTTTGGAAGGAATGAGAGTTTTTTTTTATTGACTACATATCAAATTATTCTAAGGCAATGTACTTAAAGCTCATCTTTCACCATATAAGCTCTGCCCCCTCAGGCTTAGTAAGTAGATTAATGTATCTCATCTTGATGCTTTGAACCTTAAAGTATGAAGCCTGGGCTGAAGCATTTGGAGGCAACAGCTCCAGTGTCTTCGAAATGTTAGTCTCCACCTGAAAGGAGGAGGTATCAGAATGTCTGCAAGTAGCTTCACGCATAGCTTCTAGTCTTCCTTGTATTGTTAAGAGTTATTCTAGGCTTCTCTGAATTCTGAAAACAGACATATCCTCTATTATGGGAGTATAAGAAGATGGTAAGGGGGAAAAACACATTCAGCATTTACAGAATGTCATGGGTGATTTTCAAAGCACATTATTGCACTACTGTACCTACATCAGCTCCTATTCTGAAATATGCAGGGCCACCCTGTAGGCTCCCTGCATGTCAGGCCAAAGCTCACCTGTGTCATCCTCTTCAAAACTCCCTGAAAACTCTCTCCAGTCTCTTCTCCTGGTGGACCTGTGAACTGTGGTTCAGTCTCCTGGCAGATGTGCTTCAGGCCTGCTTTCCAGATTGGTGGGTCAGCAGCTGACTCTTGAAGCTGTGTAGCAAACTGTCCATCATCACCACTGTGTAGGCTGATGCTCGTCACTCCAGAAAGAGCACAGGCTTAAAATTCATGTGAAATTTGCTCAATGACTATAAGAAAAGCATCAGTCTAAGTCACTGGTATGGATAAGAAAGGCTGACTCTTATTTCCATCTCCTTGTGTTAGCAGTGCATTGTGTCCCTTATTCTTTTTCCTCAGCCATAGCAAAGCCTAATTCCTGCAAATCACCTTGAGTCCTGGGACAGCTGCCAGGCTCAGTTACTTCTGCTCTCCTACACCCCAGGACATTGGATCTTGCATTTCACAACTTTGTTCTGTTTGTTCTTGACTATCAGGGAAGGGATAAACTGGGAAGCCATTGACTGGATGGATAATGCAGAGTGCCTGGACCTTATTGAGAAGGTAAGCAGTTACCTGTAACAGTTTCTAGGGATCTGTGGGGACTGCTGAGTGTCTTGAGATCTTCCCTGACATTTCCTGGTTTTAAAAGCAGAGAGTTGCTTAGATCCCCTTCCCATAGTGACCTGGCAAAAGTATGAGCTGCTCTACCCATGGTCTTGGCTCAAGAAAGCAGATCTCAGCTTATTGTTGAGAGTAAGTTTAGGAAGGGTGTCATAGTTTTAGACAGGGATTAGCATTCAAGTAAAATCTTAATGTGATTTTTTTTATAAACAATCTCCACTTATGATCTGCTTGCTGAATGCATTAACTGTCCAGAATTCTGCTTTCAGTTTGAGTTTTGCTGGGTATAACTCAAGGGTTATTGCTCAATGGTCTGTTCAGATCTCCAGTTCTTGGCTTGGTGCTGTGTAGTTAAAGCTTTTGCTGACTGTAAAAGCTTGTCTCTTGTTTGGCTGTAGAAACTAGGTCTACTGGCTTTGGTGAATGAAGAGAGTCGATTCCCCAAAGGCACAGACAACACCCTTCTGGAAAAACTTCACAGCCAGCATATGGTAAGTAAGAAAATAACCTGGCAGGCAAATGATCAGTATGTTAGCCCCATCAGCATTTCAAAACCTAAAGTGAAGGTTTTGTTGATGTAAAATATGTGCTTTGTGCAGTAAATTTAAAACGCCTTAGGCCCGAACCTGCGAGTGTTTAATAAGGCTGCACTGAACAACAGCAATATGTAAAGCAACCTGAGAATGGTCTCCTGTGCACACAGGGAAGAGGGAGTGTGCATTCCACCGGCTGTGGGCAGAGGAGGTTTGAGTCTGCAGCATGGGATGGAGTCAGGTTCTGCTGCTCTGCGACGGGACACGAGGCAGCACCCCGGGCACAGGATGTGGCTGCACAGTGTGTGTGGGTTTCTCCTGCCAGCTGACTCACAGCAGTCTGCTCCAAAGCATGTCAAATCTGTCTCCTGGGGCTGGGGACAGCTTTTGCCTCATGACTTTTAATGAAAGCTCTCTTATTGTTCCTAATTAATTAAATTCTTTCATCCTCTGTCTTGTGTTCTGGACACAGTAGTGGAACTTTTTCATGCAGGTCAGAAAGCTATCCTGGGGACACAGAAACCCCACTGAGATCACTGTAGCAATCCCCTGCTATGTCTCTGGTACAGCCAACACTTTGTTCTAAATAGTAAATAGACTGAAAAAAAAGCAAATTAAAGCCTGTAGCATGGACTTATGGAATAATTAGCTACTTTAGTAAGAGCGTTGTCAGCAAATATGTTTTCTAGTCTTCTAATTCAGGCTTCATCCAAGCCTGAAAACATACAAATCTGTATTCTTTATCTGAATTTTTTAATTGGTATAGATGCAGATATTCTCATTTTTTGTATTTGCATTGTAACTCTGCTAGTAATACTCATGACTTCAAATTAGAAGCAATAGCAATGACTTTTGGTTGGCTACTTACTGCTTTGAGGAAATATATACTTTCTCTGGGCTTAAATCAAGGCCTTCAATTTAGTCCACTGTGTCTTTGCCTTGTATTACAGGTCAAGAAATGTGAGAATGCCTGATTTACCTTCTTTTTTAAAAACTGCTGTTGGTATTTCTCAGTATAGAACTAATGAATATTTTTAATGTATCACTTGTTATGAATTTTCTTTCTCAGCTGTCCCAAACTCTTCAGTTTGTGTTGAAATGGAGATGTTTCAAAGCTCCTTTTTCTTTCTCCTGCTTGTTTCTGAATTTGTCTACATATTTTTTTTCTCTATTCTTTTCTGAGATAAATAATCAGACCAGAATGCAGTTCCCTTGGTAAGAAGGTACCTGTGGTTTATTGTACAGCAGCATGAGACTGCCAGTATTATTTTGCATTCCTTTATGCCCCACTACATTTTGGTTGCTATTTTTGGTGATTTCTGTGCATTGAGTAGCCTTTTCATTAAGCTGTTCATAGTGTCACCTCTGTCTGCTTTGAGGCAATAGCAGTTAACGTGGAACCCTAGGAAGCTTGCAAGAGATGGAAGAGGCTGAGTTATAAGTGCAGGGAGGAACAGTGGAGAGTGCTCTAGGATTTTCATTTGCTGAAGGCAAAAGCATTTTTTATACCAGTTAAAGTCTCTAGTGCTGGCTGGAAGAGCATTGGAAGACATCCAGCCAGCATTGCTGGGAAGCCTGACGAGAACAAGCCCTCTTCTCTGTATTTTCTGTGGAATGCTGTAGTCTTAAGGAGGAAAAGCCTAAAGCTGGGATTTAAGAGAATCAACTTGGAGAGAGGAACAATAGGGAAGACAGCAGAAGGTACCAAAAGTGTTGTGAGCGTGAGTGAAATACAAGGGCTTGGTAGAGAGGGAGAGGAGAACAGGATGCCAGTCCACATGAGAGATCCAGTAGCAGTCATATTTGGAGTGGAAGACAAGGAAGTTTGTGGTTGGAAAAAGATGTCTGTATGGGGGGAAGGGAAGAGCAATGAAATGGGATCAGTGTGGAAAGAATAACAGCCATGAAAAAACTTTCAGTAGCACTAACAAATTATCAGCATCAGAAGCTGTCCACCTGCTAAATACTGCTAAAAGATCTTGAATATGAAGAGCTGAATTACAAACAGCATCATGTAACATATTACTTAAAATTTTCTTAGTACTTTTTTCTGAGGAGGTGGGGGATTGTATTAATTTTTAGAAAGTATTGTAGGAAACTATAGGCCTATAATTCTGATTTCACAATTGTGTAAATTCAGAGAATGTAAATGGTCAGTTACCTCAATGACAGGAGGGCCTACAAGTGAAACAGTCTCCTACAAGCACTGAGGTTTTCTGCTGACTCACAGGGCAAGGCTGGTCTGAGACGGGCCTCACGAGACTGATTGTGTTGTAAAGTGAAAATGAAAATGAAAAGCAGCATAGGTAAATGTAAAATGCTGTGCCAGAAGGAAAACAGTCCCGGTTTTGCCTTTGAAATGATGGCCTCTGAACTGACTGTTGCTCTTCAGGAGTGAAACCCAGACAGAGGTTGTGATGGATTTCCATGGAAATACCAACATGGGGCTCAGCAGTAATAAAAATCCCCAAAAGAAGTAGTAAAAGCTCCCAGGAAACTAACAGTAAAAGTAGAAAACATTGTTATGGACTTGTATAGTCTGTAGATCACCTTCACTTTGAACCACTTACAGCATGGAGCCCCTCCACTCAAGGAGAGCTTCTGTCAGAAGTGGTAAACAGCAGGTCTGGGACAGCTTCAGTGCTACAGAAAACTGCATTGAAGGGACCTGCAGTGTGGAGACAAGACATCTTGGGTGGGTGTGATGGGTGTAAAAGTCACACATGGCCTGTAGAAGATTAATGGCACTAATGGAAGCCAGGCTTAAATCCAAGCAGCTCTAGTTCCACATGTAGTTGGTCAAGAGCTGCCTGTGAAAAGACACTCCAGATGCAAGAAGTCTGCATGGATTCACTTGTGGAATGAGCAAGAATTTTAAAGAGAAATCCATTTGGGGTTGCTAGTTAGGCAGGCTTCATAGAAAGAATTAGAGTTTGAGGAAATATTAGGATGAAAGTATGATTTACTGGCTTTGTTTGTACTCTACGTAGCCAGTGCTAGAGGCAGAATACTGCTAGATAGATCGTTGGTCTAGAGCAGCATTGCTGCTCTTAAATAGTTAAAATGGTTTTCACAGAACAGAGAAAGGAGGGGGAAAATGAGAGAGGAAAAAGAGAAAGAAAAACTGAATATTGAATGTAGGGGAAGAGAGGTGCAAGGAAAGATAAAATATAGAGGAAGACAGGAAATTGGTATGTTATTTCCTTTGATGAAGAAAAGGTGTGGAGGTGTTATGCAAAGCTGCCATTTTCCCTGCATCCTGATCCTGTGTCCTGCACCACATGGTTTGTGTGGAGCTCAGTCTCCTCAGGTGTCAGACACACAAGAATTAACATTTCATCCATGGCATGCCTCTGCAGCCTTGATTCTGCAAGCCCTTGCTCACATGAGAAATGCCTTGAAGGGCTGGATATTTCCATCTTAAATTTGAGTAACATATTTGTAATGTAGCTGCAGACAGCTGCAGCAGATGTGGTCGGGCTCTGCAAGAGCAAAGGTCCTTGCCCATCCCAGCCTTGTCATAGTCATGGCAGAGTTCCTGACTGACTTTTTATTCTTATACCAGCATTATAAGACAACTTCTTTTTCTTTAATTTCAGAGCAACCCCTACTATGTGAAGCCTCGGGTGACAGACCATCAGTTTGGCATAAGACATTATGCAGGGGAGGTAGGTGTTCATGATGTGTTTGTGAGATGCTTGGTATATTCTGGACTTGAGGTCCTCAATTCTAGATTCCAAAAACCAAGAACGTATCTGAGATGTGTGTTTCCACACATTTGATGTCCTGTACCAGAGCACAATGAGTGTGATGGGTTTAAAATAGCATGTCACTCTCCAGCACTATATTCTCCAACTGGGATGTTTGAGTTTCTCAGGTAACTTTTTGTTTGGGGTATAAACTCCTTACTTCTGTTATTCATGCTGTCTTTTTTTGGACATTCACAAACAAACAAAACTCAAAGGAAAAGTCACAAGGAAAATTTGACTTTTGAGGAGGAGGAGGAAAGGCTGAATACCTATTGCAAAAAGGAAAAGGTTCCCGAGCCTTCAAGCTTAAATGTTGCTCTTTGTTGCAGATGAAGGTGTGTCAAGGGAGGACACCTGCACATTAAAGAAGGGCTAACCTCCTCCCAGAATAATCTGCTGAGCACTTGTGGTTGGGAAGCTGGGGCACTGGGTGGCCGTTCTCTTCACTCTCCTGAAGTGAATATAGTACCTCACACCTTGCAGAGGATTTCCCCACAGACCCTCTCCTTCCAGGCAAATCTTTGCAGCTTTTTCACTTGGATCTTGTTTTCTAGGGGTTTTTTTGTGTGTTTTTTAATTGATGGCTAAAAGCCACTTTCTTGCCAGGAACTGCAGAACTCTGTAGCTCTTTGACCCCAAAAATTCAGATCTTGGCACATGCCTGCAGTGTTCCTGTGTAGCTCTGCTGGAGGCCTTGTACATTGGCATGTAAATGTGGAAGGACTTAATGATCTGCACGTCTGCTCTAGTGGCTGTGTCTATGTTGCAGGTGCTGTATGATGTGAGAGGCTTTCTGGAGAAGAACAGAGACACCTTTCGTGATGACATTTTAAACATGCTGAAAGACAGCAGGTACACTTGTCAGGAGGCCACATCTGTTGGGCTAATTACATTCATGTAATAAACTAGATCAAGGAAAGCAGTTGCTTTTGCCAGAGCATCAGGCATTATTCTTAATCATTCTTCCTTTTGTGCCGAAGTGTCCTGATAGGAGAAAGGAGAGCTGGAGAAGTCAGATGAGGCACAGATTTAATCAGGACTCACGTTGTCCCAGTTTTAAAAAGAGCTTTAACAGCATGACAGATGTCCCTCCAGGCAATTTGGTTTTTTCCCTTTCCCCTTCCCTTTTCTTTCTTCCTCTTACTGCCCTATACCTACGTTGGCAAAGTTTTCCCTGAATGAGTCAATGCTCTTTGCCATGCTATCAGTTGCCAGCCTTTGTACAGATGCTGCTTGTTTTCCAGCCTGCTTGTTAGTGGAAATCATCTGTCCTTATCCTGAGCCAGACTGAGTTGTTGCTGTGGGACTGGGCATGGACTCTAATGTTATATCCCAGAGCTGCAACATGATCTTAGAGAAATGAGCTAATTTTGATCTTGAGCAAGATCTGGGAAACAGAAGCAGGGCCTAGTAGGAGGGAGGCATTTAATACTACAGAGGATCCTACAAGTCTTTGATCAGCAACTCTACCATGTGCATCTTACCACAGTCCATGTATTGCCTTTGGGCTCCAGCCTGATGAGACTGTTTCAGAACTGCATCTTCTCTGAAGCTGCTGCAGAGTGTGCACTGAGAAGCTTTGAAACAACCTGAGGGAGCTGAGACTATGAACTGCTCATAGTTGTCTTACTTGGACAGTAGCATCTGGGGAACAAATATGAGGCTTGAGGCCAGAATTGTGGTTGTTATTGTCCAGCATAATAGAAGGACTCAGGCTTTTTCAATGTGCCAGAAGGGAAGTTGGGCCAGAAGCAGCCATAACAATAAACTGGTACAAGCAGCTCCAAAGAACTTTGTGCAGCTTTGTAAGAACCAGCACCAATGTCTCAGGAGTGGCAGAATGGTGGAAGATTCCCTGGAACTGGAGGGCTGGCTACATGGAGGGTAGCTCTAGAACTCCTCTGGCTGCAGAAGAGCTGGGCTTCCAATTTTGTGATCATGTCATGGGGGTTGATCATGAGAGCTGGTTTGGGAGGCATGACACCATGAGTCCAGCTGGCCTACCTTCAAGGTAGTTGCTCAAGGGAGGTGCCCCTTGAGCATTCCCTCCTTGCTCAAGGGAGGTATCCTAGCCAGTGCAGAAGGGAGATTTTCCTTTGTGTAATATCCTACTTGAAAGTGTGGGAGGGGACTTCTGGCTTTGCAGCTGAGTGTGGCATACAGGGCAGCCCACAGGATCTGGGCAGTATTAATTAAATTAATACATGGGAAGTATTAATTTCCTCACTGAAGTGCCAGCTGAACTGCTTCCTCTGGCACGGCAGGTATAAAAATGAGGTGTTTTGCAATAGAACAGGGCAGTAGCTGACAATAAGAACCATCTTCTCACAGGTGGTAGGTGTCTTGCATCTTCTTTAATTCTTTTCTTCTCCCTTAGGCTGGACTTCATCTATGACCTTTTTGAAAGAGTCTGCAGTCGTTGCAGTGAAGAGACACTGAAGATGGGCACCCAGAGGCGCAAACCGACTGTCAGTTCCCAGTTCAGGGTATGATGTTTTCCAAGAGAGCAGCAGGCTTCTGGGGAGGAGCAGATGGGTAAAGCAAGGCCTGCAGCCAAGAGGAGTCATTCATCCTTGTTTTGTGTCCAGCACTGAAAATGTGCAGGAATGTTGCAGTGCTAAAAAAAGACAGTGCCACTGCCCCAAGGATTTCTGACTGGTATAAAATGTGAGATGATAAGACGGAGCAGAGTGGCAGAGGAAAAGAGTACTTTGCTAAGTATATGAAGGTCTTGAGGTTCTTTGATCTTTCATATTGGTTTGGTGTTTCAGCTAAGTGTATGTGTCCTTTTAGGCCACATTTTTACAGGTATAGTGACAATTCCAATAAAACCTGATTAGGAGGACCTTGCAAGTATGAATCTCACACACCTGGATTGTCTGCAGACCTTCTGTTTATTTCACTGTTTTGTTTTCTTGTATTCAAGTTTTGAGAGACTTGTAAAACTAACTCACAAAAGCTATACAGCTCCAAGAGCAAGGATGGCCATATAAATAGTCTTAAGAGCAAACTATGTGGGTATGTTTTGGACAGGAAGGAATCTCATGGGTTATTGAAATTTTGGTAGGCAGTCAAAGGACATTAGGAATGGGAGGGCTGCATGAAGACCTTATTGCATCAAATGTAGCCCCTTTCCCTTCTGTAGTGACTGATCCTTTGGGTCTCTCCTGCTGGTCTTTAGGATTCTCTCCATTCCCTGATGGCCACGCTTAGTACTTCCAACCCATTCTTCATCCGCTGCATCAAACCAAATACAGAAAAGGTAAGTCTGTCCCCCAGCCATATGTGTGCATGTGACACAGGCCTGCATGGGTATGCTCTTGCACAAGTGCCTAGCAGGTGCCTCAAACTGAGGGTAAGAGCAGTTTCCTCCCACCTTCCATTTTTTATTCTAGATATTTTACAGTTGAGAAAAAACACCCTCGTCCTGGTAATTAGATGGAAAGGCTGCATTCTGAATATGAGGTTATATAGCCATTCCTACCTCTTTCAGTGCTTATGAAGCCTGGAGGATTAACCAGGCTTGTGCAGAGTTCAGAGCTGTGCTAGAAGAAGCAATCACTCCTGTTTATAATGCCTGTAGAGAAATCTGTTCTGGAATGAAGGGTTGTGCAGTAGGCACTGTCTCCTGCAGATCCCTGGCTCTGAGGCAGTGGAGGTGGACGCATCATGAGCAAGTCACAGTGCTTAGGGACAGGCTGGCTCTCGCTTGTACTGTGAGCTGTAGTCCTCCTGACGGGAGGACATGCTCCTAACTAGCTCTGAACTGATCCTTTTCTTTGCATGTTTTGAAACCATGAATGATATGGCTGAGGATAGGCTGCTTAGGGGATTTATGCCAGAAAAGAATTCTGTAGTTTGTCTCCAGTTTAACTGAAAAGAGAGACTACAAAGAGAACAGTCAGGGTTCTGCACTCTGTATGTGTTCAGACATTGTATCTTTGCTTTCCTACCATAGTCTGACTGTGAATGCAGTCTGCAAACTGTTTTCCTTCTTCCAGAAACAGCCCAATTCCTTTCTGTCTGTTATTCTGCACTATGCAGTGTTGTGAGGTGGCTTTCCCCTAGACCCAAACTTCCCCCTTTTTACCTGGCATGCCCAAATATGCGGGGTTGGCTTTCTACAGCAGAACAGATACACAGTGGACACCTGTGACTGCCTCGCTTACTTGGTTTTGATTCTGGATCACTGTTTAGGCACCGAACCTCTTCAATCCAGATGTGGTGCTAAATCAGCTCCGATACTCAGGGATGCTGGAGACAGTGAAGGTTCGGAGAGCAGGTTTCCCTGTACGGCGCCTTTTCCAGGACTTTCTCAGCAGGTAATTGCTGTCATTGTATTCTATTGTATGCTGGAACAGCCCCAAAGTATAGAATTCTACATGACTGTTCCCTCTTTAACTGCTTCTTCTGGTATGGATCATCTGTGGGATGTTTTTCTAACCATGGCCTAATGCTCATATCATAGACTGATCTGGGAGGCCTTTTGGAGTCTTGCCTTTAGGCTAAAAGTCAGAATGGAAAAATAACCAGATGGTCTTTGGTCTTTTTTTCTTTGTCTTTTTTTTTTCTTGGTAGCTTTGCCACAGATTTGCTAGTGTGATGCTGTGAAACCCAGCTGGTCATAATATGTAAAAGGAAAATACCATGCTTAAAACCTTTAGGCAGCTGAAGAAAATTCTAATGGACGGTATAGTTGATGATTAATATTGGAAGGAGTGATTATTTCTTTTAATGAGCTACATCAAAAGGATTTTTTTTGATGTTTAAGGCTAGAAGGGACACTGAACATTGCTTCCTTTGTCTCTTGGAGCACTAAATGCCACCCCTACACTGAACAAAATAACTTGTGTCTGATGAAAGCACATGTTTCAAAAAGACAGTTGTTCTTTACTGAAAAATTCTGTTGAGTTTGTATTCTTTTACTGGGATTGCAACAATAATTGCCAGTGTGGTAGGAACAGATAAAGTTTGGGGGATGGAAATTTCCAAATGGGAAGGCAAACATGAAGAAGGAAGGTCCCAGAGGAAAAAGGACTAATGAGAGGAGGATAATTAGAGTTAAAAGATTGGGAAGAGAGAGGAAAGGGGGCAGCTACTGTCATCCGTAATCTGATGAGATTCTGTTTTGTTCTTAGGTACAAGATGCTTGTGAAGGGGCCAAGCCTCTCAGACAACAGCAAAGCTGTGTGTGCAGGTTTTCTTCAGACCTATGACAGCAGCAAGAAAGAATGGCAGTTGGGTAAAACCAAGGTACTTCATCACTGTGGGGAAGGGTATGGCTTTGCTCCAGCTGCAAGGGGACATGATTGCATCTGATCAGATTGCAAGGCAGTGCAGTCATGATCCTTTCAACACACTGGCCTATGCCACTGACCTGCAGCATCTCAAATATTTCCCATATTATGTACCTAGAGGCGGAGCAGGTTTTTTGGACTTTATCTAAACTCCTAATTGACCAAGCCAGCTTGATTTTGTTGTGTCTGATCCAATTTAATGATTCAAGGGGAACAAGCATGGCTCTCATTTTATGTAACTGTGATGTGTGCCATTAACTCTTGCCTCTTGTGCCAGATATTTCACTCTGCTTGACTAACTGAAATTCTTGCCTGAGGCAGTGAGCTGAATCTTGGTATATATCTAAGCTGTGAATAGCTACATCACCAGATGTATGACAGCTTTCTGTTGGGGAAGCTCAGATGATGGTTTTGCAGCTAGCCCAGATGCTAGCATACATTTTCTATGAAGAAGTATCCAAATGCTTCTGCCCATTTGCGTAATTCAGATCTTGCTTCTGTTTTGGTGAATGTTTAACACTTCTCTCTTGCCTGGAATAGTCTGGATTTTCATGCAGAAATAGATGTGAGCATTTTGAGGTATATTGCTATAGAAATCTGGGAGTGTGAAGCTGTCTCTATCACAACTTTCCACATACTCCAGTAAATTCTTCAAAGAATATTCCAAGATGGATGGTGTCCAATGCAGGCAGCATTTCTCAACAGTGTGTATGCAGTCCATATCTAGAGCAGATGGTAGCACATCAAAGCAACTTCTTGCATTTTTTTGCCCTTAAGCCTTCAGAAAAGTACTTCAGAATATTTCCAGTGCCACAATGAAACCAGAAGTGATTCTAGGGAACATGCACATTTAATTTGTCCAGGAGATCAGATAATGACATTTGTTGCTTTGAGCAATTATTTCTCAATAAGTGGATAGACTATAATATTTATTACAGCAAGATCTCTCTCTCCTCTTCCTAGAGGACTGGTGGTAGTCCAGTTAATAGTCTGGGCTATGGGCTCTATGTGGCAATCAAAGAAACCACTGGCCATTGTTGTGGGAAGGGCATGTATTAATCTGGAGTTTGGTTGTTTTGGGTTTTTTTGCCCCCCAATGCCTCCACTGATGTTCCAGAAAGAAGATTTTATCACTTAACTGTATTTCTGGTCTGTGATTAAAGTGTTCCCCATCTTTGATTTTGGAATCAGGAGTCTCCTCACTGGTGCCTGCAAACCAGGAACCATTTTGTTCATTCCTGTCCCTGGATAATCCACATTGCTTGGGTGACTGCCAGTCCCCCAGCATTTCAGTGTTAAAGCCTATGAGAAGAGTGTGTGTTGCAGAGCTGTCTGGAAAGCTTAGAAAATGGTGGTTAGAGCTGGTAAACACAGTTTGAACTTTCTTCCTAGCATGACAAGAGATGGAAGATTTCTGCGCTACAGTAAGGGCAGCAGGATGGAGGACCAAACTCACATGCACATAACTCACCTTTTAGAGTACAAAAGGTTATAAGCTATACAGCTGGAGTCCAAAGCCTAAATAGACTAACAACAAGCAGGAAATCCAGGATGCTTTGAGCCCCTGGAAGCTATAGGTCCCTTTTCTCTTCAGTCCCCATTGTGAAGGGACTCAGGGCATCATGAAGGACTGAGTCCATCTGTCTGTTTTCACTCACTCCTTGACCTGCACAAATTATTTGGAAAAAAACAATATGGGTGGTAATTGTGGCAAAGAAAATGTGTGTGTTTTGTCAAAACTCTGGATATACTCCAATGTATTTATTTTTTAATGATTGTGTCCTGTAAACTAAAACTTGACTGAAGAGCTGTATGTGGCATGTTGGTACACTGCAATCTCTCTGCTTGGTTGCTGTGAGTCTGGATATTGTGGAAAGAAAGAAATTATTAAAAGATGCAATCTTTGTATTCCTGATGCCTGAGAAGCAAAATTCACTGGAGCTGGGAAGCAGTTGAGCCATCTTGTTTGGCTGTAGAAGTTACTTTCTGTTGGGCATGGTTTGTATTAGAGATGTGTGTCCTGGTAGAGGGGAGCAGTTCTACTTATTGAAAGAATGGATCATTGCAGGCTGTCCTGGCATGTTCCACACTTGCTGCCATGTTGAATGGCTGGCCAGCCCCTGGCTGCTCCAAGGTACTGTCATTCCAAGGTGTATTACCCTGCCATTTCATTCTTCAGACGAGCTGCTTGGCATTCTTTCCCATGCAAAACCATTTCATTCCTCCCTTGGAGACTACTTTGCAACTCAGCTTTGTGACAGTGCCTCCAGAAAGCCTGTCCCTAGGAAAGCAGCTGCCAAGGTGAGGCCTTGCAGAGCAATGGTGCTTCCTGGTAGCACCTTCCCTGCTGTCTGGATCCAGCTGTTTTGCCTTGGATTACAGACTGCTTTGTCTGCATCCATGTTTCAGCTGGTGCTAGGTAACATAGCCCTGGAATTCTTGGGTTGTTGGAGAAAAGAGCCTTAATTTTTCCAGAGTCTTTCAGGTAAAGGTGAAGCTACCAGCCAAGGGGAACAGAGCATAGGTCATTGTTCTGGAAAGGAAGACCCCTGCATGGCTGTACTGCCACTTTTGCTGCTACAGGTGCAGCTCTGGGTACTCAGATTGGTATTCCCAGAACTAATCTTGGCTTAGTCAGGAGTAGCTTCTGAAAAAGGTGTGACAAGCCCATGGGGATGTAACCTAGGAAGAAATATAAGGGGTGGGTGAAGAGCAAGGCTTATAGAAAGGGGAATACTTCCTGCAAAATGAATGGAAGGATAATTATATCCCTAGCAATTGTTTGAAGGAGGAAGGAAAAGACTCTGTGAATTAGTGCAGGGGATTGTGAAGCTTGGGAAAGGAAATGGAGGAGGAAGGGCAGGATGATCTTTGTGTTTTTCATTAAGAATAGAGCAGCTGCTGTGTTGTCAATTGTCAAATTAGTGTTTATAAGAGGTATTAATGTATGCAATGCAGGTTTTGTATGGCGCTATGGCAGAGTTGAGGGTTTGGATGCAAACAAGACGTGTGATGATGAAAGAGATTGTGCTAAGTTGCCTTTGCCTTCACTGGGGATGTGCTGGGATGGAGCAGCAGCTTCCATATGACCCTTTCTTCAGTGCATCTGGGCCTTCTGCCACACTTGCCCATACCCACAACACCAATTTCCTACAGTGGTTTAACACAGAAACCTTTGCTGTTTGAAGGCATTAATTTCCACATTTCAACCTGCTGGTTTGCAGGGCCTGTTTGAAGGAGGAGGTTGCTGTACACTGTTTGGCATCCAGGTCACAGTGACCCACTTCCTGCTCTCCCAGTGTTGTCCCCAAGAGTCATATGATCCCACTTATGTACACATGGGCACCCAAGCAGTTACATTTGTGTCTGCTGATCTCTGTGACACCTTAACATGTTCGCTGTCCCACTGATGGTGCATGCAGGCTTTGAAGTTATGTGAGGAACACTGTGGTGATGCACTGTGGTTTAAAACTTGGCCAGTGTCTAGTATGAGCAGAATATGATAGATGTAACCTTGTATGTTTTGTTTAATCGTTCTTTTCTCAGATGAAAACAATCTCATGTTTTCAGAAAATAACTATGAATAATGACAAAGAAACAGCCACTTTCCAGTTTATTTCTGCAAGGCATCAAAAATACTTCTGGATTTGAAATGCATGTTATTCTTCCTTGTCATCTAGTGGAGTCTAAAAAACCTCCAAACCTTCAAAATGCCAAAAGTTCATAACTAGATATTGCTGGGGTTATTTTAGATTAACCCCTCACTCCAGCATATATAGATCCTATAATCCTATAGGATTAGGGTCGGGTCTCATGGATCTCTGCATGCCCTGAAGTTCCTTCCCCCCCCGCAACTGGCCTGGCTCAGCAAAGACCTTGCTTGCTAGGGAAATACTGATGGCCTGAGTATTTTTGCAATTTGATGAAGATAGTGGACCGAGACAGTGTTTTGCTGGTTGCATTCTTGAAATGGGTGACTGCTGCTTGGTTCTGGAATGTAATGGAAAGAGCAATCCCTGCCTCAAAGAAATCTTTAAAAGATTGTTGAGTTGACAGAAGGAGTGGATGTTCAACTTGCAGGGAAGGATGCCAGCTTCATGGTTGGCAGTACCTTGATAATGAAGCTTCTTTTCAGGCTACCCATGGTTATTTAGTCATTACAAAACAGCTCATTTCTTAATGGAAGCTGCTCCCCAGGAGAAATTCAAGTCTAGGAAAGCCACTGGCTATGGGTACTAACTCAGGGAGAGGTGTCAGTGCACAATGGTGATAGCAGTGGGGAGGAAGAGCCTTAAGGGATGAGGCCAAAAGTAGTGATGGAGGGGAAGGTATAGAGAGAAATAGAGGGGAGATAAGTGGGAAAGAGGGGAATTTGTGCAGGGCGCTGGACTAAATGACTGTTCAAATCTTTGGCCTCTCAGCACAACCACGTGGATCCAGTACATTTGTAAGGAGCTTCTACTGATTAATGTGGTTCTGAGTTCTGCAGACTGATGAATGTCAGCTCACATCCTGTGTATATGAGAGTGCTTTAACAAGTGGGGCTGCACTTCCCTAGTGTAGCCTGTTCTGCTGCTGGCCCTGGCAGGGATTGATCCAATGCCAGGCAGCAGGTCACACGAGCATGGCCATATGGCACTTGCTGCTGTGACTGCAGCTTGTATGGACATGTCTTACCAGCTTATTCTAGTCTGGGTACTGCTAGCAGTGTACCCACAGCGCCGTGGAGCTCCATGCAGGCTGCAATCCATCTCAAAAAGCAGCACATTTATTTCAGGAATTTATGCTGAATCCTGTGCTAACCTAATGCAAGCCAGCTGATTTAACATTGCTTAGACATGTCAGCACAATTCCTGTAAACATGGCCTTATCTTGCTTGTATCTCAGTTCTTTTGTCTTTAACGTAGCACCTGCATTCTTCACAAGCATTTAGCACCGAGCAGAAGTTGTAAATACAGGCGGTGAGAGATGCTTGAGAATTAAAATACTGGACACTGACGTGCAACCAGTAATACTTGGAGAGTTCTATGGTCAGAGCTCAGTTACCCCTAGTGCATGCTCCACTGTCGAACCTCTTCAGCACGGAAGCATCTCACCCCAGAGTGGAGGTCGGTGGAGGGCTTCAGCACCGGTGGGCTGAGTACGCGCAGTTTTGTGCCTCGACTGGGCTTTTGGCTTTCCGCCTGCCTGCCTGCCATTAAGATTCCTGTAAAGGTTACTTCCTGCAGTCTAGAAATCGAAAAGTTCCTCCCTTTTCTTGAAACGCGGAGGAGTTTCTTTGCAAAATATTTAATCACCCAAGTAGGTCCCAGTGCCTGCTGCAGGGAGGTACCGGATTGTGCCGGGAGAGCTGTCAGCTGGGAAAGAGTTAATCAGAGGCGCAAACTTGGGCTCTCCTCCTCCCTCCTCTTTCCCTCCTTCCTCTGCTCCCTCCCTCTCTCTTTTAAGTCTTGACCACAGAGTGAGGGCGGCGGGGGTTGGGCACGGAGTTTGGCTCTCGCCGCTGTAGAACTTTTCCCGGCGCTCGGAGTGCGGGCGCCGCGGGGCAGCGCCGGGGCAGGCGCGGGGGCGGCGGCAGCGCAGCCGCCCGGGCACGGAGCGCTCTCCGCGCCGCTCACCCGGGGATGAAACCGCCCGGCTCTCCCGGGGACTGACTTCTTTCCTCTCTTTGTGTTTACTGAAACTCCTCCCCGTGGCGTCAGGTTTTCCTGAAGGAAGCTCTTGAGCAGAAGCTGGAGAAGGATCGGGAAGAGGAGTTGAGGAAAGCAGCTATAGTCATCCGGGCCCACGTCTTGGGCTACATGGCAAGGTCAGTGCTGGGGGCTGCCCCACCATCCCTGTGCTTGCGTGCCTGGGTTGCCCCGACACCCTGCTTTGCTCTCTAGTCCCCCAGCATCCGTCCCGTCTTCCCCTCCTGTATTCTAAGGGAGAGTTGCAGAATCTGCCCTCCCTGCCAGCATCAGCTCTGCCGAAACCTTCCTGCACCTTTGGCACCTCTTTTTCAGTTATGTGCACGTTTGCACCTTCCCTCAGCGCTGCTCAGCAGGCTTCCCGTGGACTTTTGTACCCATTGCTTGCCTGTGATGACACCTTTTCCTTGCCTTCAGGGCTCTCCTGGCTGGGCCCCACCTACGCTTTGGGTCCCCTCCTTTCCCTTGTGCCTGTCAACTCTGTTTTCTGCTCCCCCTGCCAATTGCTTCTTCCTCACTTGTAGTTCTGCCTTTGCTCACCCCCTTTCCTCGCCCTGCCTGTTTGCCTTGTGATCTCCCTCTCCTTTTAATTAACTGTTCAGAATTGGTATTTGGCCAGCTCTGCAACAGTAATCTCCTCTTGCCTCTCCCTTTTGCACCTGACCAGAGAAGGTTTGGGAGAACCAACTGCAGACAAACCGCCCCTCCTTTGCCCCTCGAAGTCAGTGCAACAGCTGACTCCTTAATGGCTGTGGTATGCACACTTAATCCCAGTAAGATGCTCTTTCCTGGCTGGTCTTTGCTCCAGACACCTGTCAGTCAGGGTTGTGAGGAGGTGGAATCCCTGGCCAGCAGAGCTGTTTCAGCAGGCACTCTTCTTAGAGCTCCAGTTACACCAGGTAGCTCATTTTTCATTGGGAAATGTGTGCAAGAGTTGTACCCTACCTTGCCAGTGTGGAATATCAGCAAAATACACATTTGGTCTCTGGGGCTTTTTATTCATTTATTTATTTCCCTCTAGGAAGACAAATGAGCTCGCTCTATTGTTTGTACATGAGATTGCAAGTTCTTTGTGTTAGGGCCTCTTCTCTCTTTTACTTTTTGTCTAGCATTTGGAGAGAGGGGTTGGGATTAGCGCAGGGAAATTGATTTGCTGGAAACACCACTGCAGGCATACTGGATTGCTGGTTTTCTGAGTTCCTGGTAAGGAAGCTGCTGTCCTGCAGGGCTGTGATGGAGACTGTGTGGCAGCAGTGTTTCTCTTGGTTAGAAATCTTGTGGTCCTTCAGCCTCCACACTTCTGAATTCCTCATCCCACATGTTGCTGTTATGAGTCTCATCCTTAAGGACAAGCTGTGCTTCTGCAGCCAGAGTGTAAATCTTCACAAGCGGCTGGAGGTAACTGGACTTCACAGGGGAGGAGAGCAGGGAGTAAAGAAGAGCTGGAAAGGGGAGTCTGTAAAACTTTCTCTGAAGAGAGTTTCCAGTTGCACTGCACCTCTATTGAAAAAAGTCCAACAGGCAGGAGTTCATCTGGGCAAGTGCTGAATGGTCTGTGCAGAGTTGGGCAGGAATACCAGTATGTGCTGCCCTAAGCTTGATACCGTTTCTGTTAGTTTTGCAAGTATAAGTGTATTTAAATTCATTTGGTCTCATGCAAAGTAGACTGGCAAAGGAAGGATTTTACTGGTTTCTCCCTCTTTGTGAACTTGTTCTGTGAGCCTGGAGAACCAGATTTTCTTTGCTCTCGTTCCCTGCAGCCTATGCAGCCTAGTATCTGATCACTAAAATGTGAGACAAGAAAATCAAGCCCATTGAAATGACCCATTCTTATGTAGTTAATCTGTGGAGCTCAGAGATGCAGCTAACAGCTTCACCAGCTAAAAACCACATAGTGCAGTTCCATGTATGAATTTGGCTGTGCCCCTGGTTTTTTCAGGACTGTTCTTCATGGGAAGAAGACAGCAGCAAATTGCTCCATAACCCTGTAATCTCTAGTCCTTGGAGGCATAACTGCTAACTATAGCTCATTGACAGAATAATTAAGTAAATTTCAAATACAGCATTGGAGCCTTGCAGGCAGCCTGCCTTCTCTGGTGTGATACATGGACAGGAGGTCTCCCAGCCCCTTTGGTTGAACTGCTTTGGCCAGTGCAGAAGGGTGAGTGGAAGCTTAAACCAGGGGAATGAGATTTGCAGCTTGTAAGCAGCAATTCCAGCTGAAGGGCATCTGCAAGCTTGGCTGTGGTCATGAGGAATGAGGGGGTACTTCAGCCTAGCAGATTAGCAGGCAGAGCTGGCCTGGAGTTGGGCAGGGCTTGGCACATGTTGCACTTGAGAGAGTTTCTGGCAGATGCATTTTGTAAAAGTCAGAGTACCCTTTTTGATGCACTTCGTCTGCCTTGGCAGAGAGTGCATGTGCAGCTGTTCACACCCCATATGCAGGACACGGGGCGGACAGAAAGAGTGGGGATGAGGGGACTGCAGCCCAGGATTAATTAACCTAAAACCTTCTACTTCTTATCACCTCTTTCCTTTCCTTTTCTTTTCTCTATGCTTCCTCCTTTTGACTTAATGCTTATGGAAAAGAGCATGACCTCTGCACACTACAGCTATTAGCATCCCTCTCCTGATTTTCTTGACTGGGCTGATGTGTCTGATGTGCAGGGAGGTGGCAAGCTGTCAGCATGGGTCCCTGTTGCCATTTGAAGGGAATTTCCTTGTCAGGAGAAGGATTTAAAGGCGTGTCTTTTCCTCAGGGTATTTTAGAAGGTCTGTGGGAAGTTTATGTGAGAATACCATTTCCAGTGTGCTTTCTAGGACTGTAAGACCTCAAGGATTACTGTAGCCTGCTGGCCCAAGATCCTGTGCAACAGCCCCATAGAATTTCTCTCTGCACATTCTGGTTTGGATTGAAGAAGTTTTTGATTTGACTACTACCTATGGTTGTTTCCCCAGTGCAAGATACTAAGGCATCTAAATACATTAAATTACTTTAAAAAATGTCTGCTTATTTTCAGCCTTGATAGATGTCAGCTTCAGGTTGGTTAAATCTTATGGCCCCTCTTGGAAAAATAGAAATGTGGATACTTTAACTGGGGTAAAGCCTTGTCTTAGGCTTTTCTATTTCTTAAGGTCCTGCATGGATCAATTGCTCTCATTCTGTAAGCCTGAATTTCTGGTTCCAGTCATGCTTCCTTGGAAATCACTTGGGGGTCTAACATTGTTCTTGAAATGGGGGTGCTAGCACAGAGCACAGAATAAAAGCAGTATTCTATACAACAGTATTTCTGCTTACAAGAATGAGAATCCCAGTGGTATTTTTTTCTGTAGCGTTGTGGTGGGAATTTCCTTTTGTGTGATGATCTGGGGCCCAAAAATCCAGTTTTGACTTGCTGCTTTCAAACATAGTCCCACATCAGTTGTGTTTGGCCTTTGATTCTTCAATACAAAACCTTATGATTGGCTCTTTTGGATTGTTTAATGTTTTCTTGAATCTAGCTTACAAATTGATCCAGATTACTGTGTAATGTTAACTCCTGTTATTTTCCCAGTTTATGTATCATGTACAAACTTCTACCAGGAACTTTTTTCATGTCCTCGATAAAGGTAGTCTTTAATGCAGAGGTAAAACCTGACTTTTCTACAACATTACTAGACTACAGAAATACTGAATGATGGTTGTTGTGTTCTGGAGCCCTATCAGTTCTTAAAGTGCTGTACAGTTGATTTTGATGTCATTGATGATCCTTGTGGGTCCCTTGCAACTCAGGATAATCAGCGATTCTTGTTTAGGCAAAATGTTGTGCAATAGAAGTATTAGTTTATGTGAACTTGTTACAATGTTTGATTCAGCCATCAGTATTGTAGTATCAGTGTGTTTTCTCCCAGACAATGTGAAATTAACGTGACCAAATCTATTTTTGCACTGTTTTTGCCTTTCCTGGAGTAATTTGCTTTTGACCACATAAGAGATGGAGCAATATTTGTTCTCATATAGTAAGGGCATTTGTATGTTTCTATTCTAATAAATCCAAACTGAATGATTACGCTTACTGCACAGTGAATGTGTTTATGTGCAATGCAAGGAGGCTTTGGGCCAGAGGACTTTCCCTTTCCAGGGCCAAATATCTCTCCCTCATCATCTGAGAGTCTTCACAAGAGTGGGTGCCCATTGAAACAATCTGTTGATAGATTAGGAGGCAGAACAGTGAGGTGAATATGATTTACAGGTAGTGAGTGGCAGGAGAAGAGCAGAAATGTCACTTCTGACCTGTTTTTTGAAAAGGACTTTTCTGTGGATGTGGTCAGTGTGCGAGGGCATGAGGAATGCAGAGCACGTATGACTTAGTGATGCATTAAGCGTGTGGTTCTGTTTTTAGGAAGAAGTATCAGAAGGTGCTATCCAGTGTTGTTATAATCCAAAAGAACTACCGAGCATACTTCTGGAAGAAGAGCCTGCTGCGCCTGAAGGCCTCTGCGGTGACCCTGCAGAAGCACTGGCGTGGCCGCCTGGCTCGCAGCCTCTACCAGCACCTGCTGCAGCAGGAACTCCGGAGGAAGCAGGAAGCGGAGGAGAGAAGGAGGCAAGAGGAGGAAGAGCAGATCAGAAGAGAGGAAGAGGAAAGACAATGGCAAGAAGAGGAGGAGCGTAGGAGGAAACAGGAAGAGGAAGAGGTGAAGGAAAGGTACAAGATGGTATCCTGCATTCTGTCTTGGGTTTAGACAATTTAAAGGGGAGCATTCTAGAGTGGGTTCTCTCCCTTTGTTTTAACCAGTCCCTTTCCACCAATAAGGAAGGAATACAAGTAGCTATAAGTGAAAAAATAAGTTTACTAACAAGTGAAACTGCAACAGGAGAAAACCAACAGTAAATAATCACTATATATGAAATTGCTAAATCTCACAAACTCCCTGAGAACAAACTGGAACCCAAAAAGGTGGCACCCGCCACAGGCCATGGTGCATGGAGTCAAAGGGAACATGGCATCAGAGCTTCCCCCTCAAGATGATGGCCCTTGCAGGTCACCATGCTGTTGGGAGACAAAGGGAAAGGATGGCAGGAAACCCCCATGGGAATGAAGGAACTTACCCAGCAGTTTTTGTGGCAAATGAGAAGTGCTGCTGTGTGTGGGGTCAGCACTGCTGCTTGCTGCACTTGCTGGACTCTGCTGGGTTTATTATTATATACATTTCAACATATGATTGTGTGATAGTTTGCTTTTCAGAAGTAGATCTTCTAGGCTTTTGTTATGTACTTTCCCGAAGGGGGCTCTCATCAGACTGTGTGGCAGGCATCAGAAAATTCTAAGGTTAGAAGCACTCACCTTGAGTCCTGTGTGCAGTTTTGGGCACCAGAATATAGAAAACATTAAATTAGAGAGTGTCCAAAGCAGGACAGTGAGGATGGTGAATGTCTGGAGAGGAAGATATATGAGGAGTGGCTGAGGTCACTTGATCTGTTCAGCCTGGAGAAGAGAAGATTGAGGGAAGACCTCATTGTGGTCTTCAGCATCCTCATGAGGGGAAGAGGAGCAGTAGGCTCTGATCTCTTGGCTCTCATGCCCAGTTACAGGACTCGAGGAAATGGCAGGAAGCTGAGTTAGGGAAGATTTAGGTTCAATATCAGGAAATGGTTTTTCCCCCAGAGAGTTGTCAGTACTGGAACAGACTCCTCAAAGAAGTGGCCACAGCACCAAGCCTGACAGAGTTCAGGAAGCGTTTGGACAATGCTCTTGGGCCCAGGGTGTGACTCTTGGGGTGTCCTGCACAGGACCAGGAGTTGGAGTTGACAATCCTGATGGGTCCCTTCCAACTCAGCATTTGATTCTATAATAAAAGGAAGGACCTGTCTAGTTTATTGGCTATAGAGTGTTTTTGCTCTTTAGTTCTGGACCATGAGAGATGTGTTCAACCCAGCATCATGGCAGAGAGGTGTCAGTGTTTGTAGGAATCAGGCACACTCATTTTATTTTCATTTTCTAATTTAATTAATGTTAAATGGTACCTGAGTGAGTAGCCAGGATGGTACTAGCAGACCAACTTGTCTAACTTCTGAACATCCATTTGACCTAAAAAATGAGGTGGAAGTCCACTGAGAACAAGCAAAAAACAACACAAATGTAGAGACACAGTCAGAAGGACCTAGGTACAATTTGAGCTGTAGTGAGCCAGAAGTTGGCATGCAGTTATTGTACATACACTTTCAGCAGAGGGGAGACATGGAACAATTTGGTCTAACGTTCAACGAAGAAAAATAATAATGTTGAGAAAAATGAGGTGTTTGATGCTATTTTTATCTTCCCCAAAAGCTTAGCTGTTGGATATTAAATACGATTAGGAAGGATGTAGAAGAATTCAGAACATGACATGGAAATAAAAGGTTAGAAAATGCTCAGATAAATCAAATTACAAATTATAAAGAGGGTATGGGAATTTGGTGAAAGTAATGTTTGGGTACTTCAAGAACTAGCTAAAGCAGTTTGAAACAATAGCTATTCTCTTTCTTCTTCTTTGTGGATAGTAAATTTTCCGTAAAAATGGAAAACACCAAACAATTATGACCCCCTTTTAAAATGGGAAAAGGAAGAATAAGGGAATTGTGGACCAGTCAGCCTCCCCTCAGTTTCAGGAAGATACTGAAACAAATGATCAAACAGTTGTAAATTCTTGATAAAGGAATTAAGCCAAGTGGATTTCTGAAGAACAAACAGCATTAGAGTTACCTGTTTCCTCATGTGGTGCCTTATGGCATGTCTTGTGGACAGGGAAAAGCCATGGAGGATAGGTAACTTGGGTTTGGGTAGATAAAAGCTAGGTAAGGACTTTGATATGTTGTGACAATACTCTTAAGGTGCTTGAAGAAATTTGCTTTGGGAAAAAATATGTGAAGCAAGATTAGGATTTGTGTTTTTCTGCATTAATTAATAAACAATAGTAGCTTTTTGTTAAATAAAAGAGAACTCTTGAATGGGATTTTTTCCATGATCTGTGCTGGATATGGTACTTATGCAATGTTTTCATAAGAATTTGGATGAGGAAATATGAATATCCTTATTAAATTTGCAGATAAAACCATCTGCTGAGGGGCTGTAGGCATATAGCCTAGCATTACAGTTCAGATAATTTTGGCAAGTTAAAGGATTTGAAAAGCAGGATAACTTTTGGTACAGACATGCAGATTTACAGTCAGGAATAATCAAATGCACAGGGAGTGGAGGAGGAATGCTTACTTCAACAGCAGGAGGAAGGTCTGGAGGCTAAGTGTTGAGTATGTCACCAGTGTCATGCTGTGTGAGAGGAGAAAGCAAATGCTCTCTATAAACAGAGTTGTTTCTGTTGGATGGGGTGATGCTTCAGTACCCTTCAGTTGGAGTACTGTCCTGAGTTTTGGGTATCACATTCCAGGAAGAGTGTAGATCAGTTGATGATTACTAGAAAGCAGGAAGATATACCAAAGGTTTAAAAACTGTGAGCAACAGTTGCAGGAATTAGTATGTAGATTATAGGTGGCACTCCTAATGTGTTTTAAAATGGTTGTGCTTTTGAGCTCTCTTGTCATTTAAGGCAGTTGTTTTACTCGTGATGACTACTAGGGATCTTTCAGTAGAGTTGGAGCCATCTGGTTCTCACTTATGTCAGCTTTCATTTACAAATATTTCCTGGATTTTTTTTGAGACTGTGAGCACAAGAGTGAGAGCTTTAAGGACTTTGTGACTTACAGCTGCAGTTTAGAATTTGGCTGGGAAAATCTGCAAGGCCTGGGAAAAAGAAATTGTTGCCCTCCTATTCTCCCTGGGGTTGAATTACAGGTTTAGAAGTCACCACTGGCAGTGGTAACTTTCTTCCATCCAGCAGCATCCTATTCCTGGTCCCTAAGCGTGACCCTGGCATTTGTCTGTCTGCTGGCTCAGTTGTTTGTAGCATACTTGCTCTGGAGAAACTGGCCATAATGATAGCTTTGCTTTGGAGTGTAACCTTTTTGAACTGGGTAGAGCTGCAACACTGTGGGATAGTTTTTTTCCTCTGCTCATGTTTACTAACAAACTGACTCTTGCAGTCTTCACTAATAAACTGGATTTTGCATGCCACTGAGAAGTTATGTGATTTGGGGCTTTAATACAGTAAAAGCAAAACAAAACACAAATTCAGTGCAGGTATTGCAAAAATTCTATTTAAAAAAAACGAACAGTTTCCTGATATCTGTCAATTACACATGTACAACTTCAATATTCACAGATTTATTGTACTTCAGAAGATTCTGTTTACATCTATCATGAGTCTGATTTGTCTTTCTGTCACTGTTTCCAATGTCCTTCCTGGTGTGTTCCAACTAATCCAATTTCCTAATTGATCTGAAAGTTAAGTGCATGGGGAAAATCTGTTATATCCACAAAGGTCATGCCAACCACAGAGAATTGGATTTTTACTAAATTGCAAAAGCTTTTAAATCGGTCTGACAGCAAGTACCTCATTTTAACCTTATCCATGGAGGGATGATGTGTCCATGTAATTCTGAAAACCTCATATAGGAGAACTAGGTCTGTCTCTGACTGTTATGTCTTGTTTTTTGACAGAGAAAAGGAGCAACTGAATGCGCTATTGCAGGTGGCCCAGGTAAGTTTAAAAGTTGTTCTTTTCACATGTTTTCTTGTGAGTATATGTGAAGAGTCCTTCATTGCCTCTGCTTTGCCTGAATACTGATACTGTTGTGGCAGTACCAGTATTGTGGCAACACTATCTAAAAAATGGGCTTTGTTCACTCAAAACCTGCAGGCAGAGGTGCGCAGAATTAACAAGGTAGGGCTTTTTTCAAGGGTCTTGTACGAGCCTGCATTGGTTCTGTTTGAAAATTTCCATATTGAACATGCAGCATCCTATTTTTATCTCTACTGCTTGAGCTTGTTAGATAACCTTGTGATGTGCTACACTGTGACACAGTCTGTTTTGCTGGATTGTTGCCTGTAACAGCCGAAATAAGAGTGCAGCCAACTGCTGCCATGGCTAAAATAAACCCCTTGTAACTGATCTGATTGTTGGTACTTGACATACCAAAGAGCAGACCACCTACCATGAGGTGTGTGAAAATGGCTGTGTATCTCATTGGTTTTTTTCCCATACCACTTGTTTCCCAGTTTCAGACCATCTTTGTTCAGGTGAGGTTGGAAGCATAGAAATGCATTCATCCACAAGTAAGAGTCAAGTAGAGAACCAGCAACTAGGTAAATAAAGAAAACAAGGATTAAGGCTTAAATGAGTGAATATATTGACTGCATTGTAATAAGTCCTATCAGGAAGTACAAGAAATCCTATTGGAATTTATTTTTACTTTTTCTCGTGTGTGTATCTGTTCTCTCATGTGTATGTTTTCAACATCCTCTGTGGAGAGGAGGGTGGCTTTATCCTAAGCATCAGTGAAAATTACCAGTATCTTCCATCTTCCAATTATCACATATCTGCTAGAAATTTCCTGTTACTTCAGTGTGGGAAATATAGAGTAAGGCAGATTCTTCAACAGTCAGCCATCAGCCATCTAGTGATGGTAAAGAATGCAGAGAAATTCTGGGTGGAGTTTTGTTGGGCTGTGGTTGGACTGGATACAGTCCTGCTTCATGCAAATATCCCTTCTAGCCCCAGATCCTGATGGTCAGATCCTCATTTCAGGAGACAATGACATTTATAGATCTCTTAATGAATTTCTGGGAAATCTTCAGCTCTTAAGTAGTCTGTGCATATATATATTCATATATAGTTGCTTTCTCCTATATGTGTGTGAGTTCAAAAAGAGAGAATGGACTGTCAGGCTGCTTTTATTTGAATTGCAGTGTACAGTGACAAACAGATAGAGAGGCTTTTCTGAGAATTCACTGAACCCAGTGAGCTTCTTTGTATGATTCATAAAGGAGGTAGATTGCTGGGAAAAAGGAGGTACCTGAAGATCCAGTAGTTCTACCTTTACTTTTTACACCGTGAATGATGGCAGGATGCTTGGAGTCATCTTTCTGCAGATGGCAAGTATAAGGCAAGCACAGGAGACAGGAAGAATGAAAGGTCCAGGCAAGGAACACAGACACGTTGAAGAAAGTGCTTTAACACTGTTCTAAATTCTTTTAGGTGGAAACAGTAAACACTGAGGAGGTGGCTATTCCCCTGCAAGAAGAAGAGAGACGTCAGATGGAGGAGATCTTAAGACTGGAGAAGGAGATTGAAAAGTTGCAGCAACAGAAAGAGGATCACATGTCTGTCATCTCTGAAGACACCAGGAATGAAATCTATCGGCAGCGAGAAGAAGAGATACAGAGGTTGGAAAAAGAGGCATCAAGGGTTGCCCAGGAATTCTTGGAGCTGCTGGATTTTGGCAATCTGGATGAAAGTGTGCAGAACTTAGAGCGCTCACTTTCTAGTGAGGGGACACTCAACATTGACTGCAGCCTGGTGGCACCACTGGCTGAAGAAGAAGTGGATGAGGGTTTTCATGCTGATGATGAAGGACGCCCATCTTCCAGTTTGGTGGTCTCAAATCAGCATGGCACAAGAAACAGTGGTAACTACTCAAAGGATGTTGCAAACAGAAGCCTTCTGCTTCTCCAGAGGGAAGTGGGAGAGGTTGCCCATGCTCCAGGACTGCCTGTGGAAAGAACCGCTAGCCCAAAGGAGCAGAGAGCCCTGTCTGACCCGGCAGAAAGCCTTTACAGCACTGTCTCTGATACACAGAGGAGTAACAGTGGAGAGGCAGGAGAGCCCATTTATACCTCCCCCCCTGATGTGGAGTCTGACTATGACCATGAGGAGTTTGATGGCTATGGAGACGCAGGTAACGCCTCAGCTGAGCCTCTGAACGATGAGGAGGGTCTGAGACACTCCCATGGTACCAGCCTGGACTCCAACCGTGGCAGCCTGGACTCGGTGAGAATCTCTTCCTTCACCTTTCTGCACATTAGTGTGACTTTGTTGATGTTTATAATATCTTTGTCTTCTTACTGTATGCCTGCTCGCTCTGGGTATAGTTACTGATAGGTAACTCTCTCTTATATCAATTATCAGCTTGAAAAAAAGGGAAGAGTCATAGATAGGCTGAAGGCCAGAGGGCTTGTGATTGTCTGGTGTCTGCTGGCACACAAGCTAGTACATGTGTACCTATTTTAGATTGTTTCCATTGCCATGTATTACTGTAACACCCTTTAGGAGGAAGGAAAGCAAACAACTGGTATTTTGTAGGTGTATGTTCTGCCTTAAAGAGATTTCACAGAAAGGACCTAAGGTTCCAGTGTGCAATGACAAGAGGAAATGGGAAAGGTTGGGGTTTGATTTCTCTCCATCACTAAAACTTCTCTTGCTCTAAGTCTGTTCAGAGTCAAGGGTTTATTTTCAGCTGCTGTGTACAAGTTAAGCTGTTCTAAAGCTGGAAGAAATTACTGTGCTGATTGGGTTGTGTCCCAGTGCACACAGCCAGGATCACTGAAACTTTTCATTCCTGCTGCAGGGACAAGGACAGGGTGGTAAAGCTGGGCTATTGGCCTTGCACTTCAGCACCTCAGCTGAGATCCCACACTGGGTCTGGACTTCGTGAGTGCTCTCAGGCCAGCTGCTTAATGATGTAGTGATAAATCCAGGACAGGATGTCAAAGCCCACCTAAGATTGTGAGGAGTTCAGGTGTGAAGCCAATGACAGCCACAAAAATACTTCTAATAAATGATATCCCTGAGAAGAGACACTTGAACTACAAAATGCCTTTTTTTTTAGGAGCTCAATTTACTTCCTTCAGTATGTTTTTTCAATGACAGATTGTGACCTTTCTTTAAAAAGTTGCATGGTTGTCTTGTTTGCATTTCCCTAATGTCAGCTGCCAGCCATCTGAATTTTTTATGTGATCTCCTTGAGTAAAGGTACCTTCTCTGTGGGCAGGTACTCACAGATCACTGTCAGGTAATCTTCAAATCATGAATCATTCTGTCACAGCTTAGGCTGGTTTCTACCATTAAAATGCACATGGAACTGGAGGGTTTTACTGGGCTCATTGGTGAGTAAGACTAATGAAAAAGCCAGTTGATACTTTGTCATAGTGTGAGCCACAGGAAGTGATAACCACAGCTGAGTCAAGATCTCCTCAGTAGCTGCTGTTCCGAGACTACCTGGGTTTTGAAACTTAATGCCAAGGGAGAGAATGAATGAGTGGACTAGGGATGAGACAAAAGAGGGTCACAGAGAGAAGACAGAAGGGAAAATCAAAGAAGCAATATGCGTTTGAGGAAGGAAAATGTCTAAGGAACTGCCTTCATTAGTATTAAATTAATAAAGAAAATCAAAGGAAATTGTATTTAAGGTAAAGGAAATTATTTTGTGCGTGAAGTACTTTCTTATGGCTGAGGGCCTTTATCTAGTTGGAGAATAGAGATGAGTAAATTCAGTACTATTATTTCAGTAATTCAGATTGATGTTTTTAGGGTTCAGTTATCCTGGACTATGTTTTTTTACCTAATCAACCCAAAGCAAGTAATTTCCTTGCTGGGGTTAAATCACTGTTCCATCTTGTCTGGCATTGTGGCCTTTCTGCCAGAAAAATCAGAAAACTTCTCCAAAAGGAAAATTCTCTCTTAATTCCGTCAAATAAGATTTTGCTGGTGGGCTGTGCCTTAAAAATGGGAAGTTCTGTTACTGCAGGGAACTGGAGCTTTCTAGCCATGTCCACTGCTCTCCTTTCAGGTATGAAAATTCCGTGCTCTTGCTTTAGGCATTAATGGATAAGCTGTCAAGCCTCTACTTTTACTGTAGTGCTTTTTTTGCAAAGGGACTAGGTGTTTTTGCACCTTCTGATCATGTGACTTCTCTAACCCTGTTAACTGCTCCGGTCCTCCTGCAACCAGGAGAAGCCAAGTTGCCTATATCTCTTCTTTTTTCTTTAGTTTCTGGAGAGTGAGGAAGAAGTGGATGTTTACATTGATACAGATGAAGAGTTTTGTAATGGACGAATCACTATCTTCAATGGTTCAGGTCCACCCTATTTTCACAGTTACCTCTACATGAAAGGTAAGTAGATTTTGCCAAAACCATGGATGGATGGGATCCAGGAAACATGCTTTCCTCTTCTGTTTGTCCAGAATCATCATCTTTATTTGCTCTTAGTTCTCAGTTTATGCTCCTTTTTTTTTTTTTCTTCTTCTGATTTTTTTGAAAACAACAAATAAAGAGATAGCTGGATATCAGAGATATCTTTGCCACTGAGACTTGATTGTGCCTACTTGGTATGGGCTTAAATGATTCATTCTCAGCTACAAAACTGAAGTCAGAACAAAAACACTTGAGTAGTGCATGTATTTCTATATTTTGCTTTTGTTTCACTAGTTTTATTCAGTTTTTTCTATGTTTGAAATTAGGCACAGCTTTGTTTCTCTCCTTCAGTTCCTTTTTTTGATGTAGGAACTGAAGTGGCAACTCTTCCTGCCCGGGAGCAGGCTCAGAATGGAAGCATGGCCCCTTTTGCGTGTCTCCTGAAATGTTGCTGCCTGGCTTTTGCAGGAGGTCTCATGAACCCGTGGCGGCGGCGCTGGTGTGTCCTGAAGAACGAGGCCTTCATGTGGTTCCGCACCAAGCAGGAGGCCCTCAAGTCAGGCTGGCTCTACAAAAAAGGCGGAGGGATGTCAACCCTTTCACGCCGCAACTGGAAACGCCGCTGGTTTGTGCTTCGAGAGTCCAAGCTGATGTACTTCGAGAATGATAGTGAGGAGAAGCTGAAGGGCACTATTGATATCAGAAGGGCAAAGTGAGTGCAAAAAGAAATCCCTTTGATCCCTAGTATTCACTCTCTAAATCAGTAATGAAGGGTCCAGTGCCTGTGTTCATTGGCCTGTGTATCTCCCATGGTGCTTGGAGAATCAGAAACAAAGGAAGGAAAAGGCAATTACAGCATCTAGTTTTACTCTGGAGGGAGTCTGCAATTACTTGATAGTTCTTTTCCCAGTCTTGCCTTTCATAATCCAACAGAAGCTCTTTCCAAGCCATGGATGGAGCCAGACCAGGAGGGGCTAATTAAGTACATACCCCATGCGTTCTCTCCTACCCAGACTCCATCTGTTTTCTGGCTTCTCCAGGCATTTCACAGAGGTATTATGAAGCTCACAGCGGGATTTGAATTTGGCAGCATGTACTGTGCCTTTTCCTGAGTTCTGAATGCTCTTTCTGCTGCCATAGTCAATTCCTCAGCTCCTGCTGTAAGGGGACAGACTGGTCACCTATTAGCATTATGCAGACCCATGAAGTGCCAAAAAGAATGGCACACCTGACTTTGTAAACAGATCTCTATATCAGCCTCCCTGTTATCTCTTCTGCCATTTAGTCTGCTGGTGTCTTAAAAATCCATATAATGCCTTAAGCTTTGGTTTTTAACTGTACAGATCTATTTAAACGTTTTGATGTGTATCGGCGGAATTTTGTATTTCTCTCAGAGTTACAAGCCATCTGAACCAGGGTATCATGTGAAAGAATTGACCAGATGGAATTCAGGCCTGTGAAAGGTTTTTAACTTTGGCTCTTGTACTTTCTTGTGTTCCAGAGAGATTGTGGATATTCATGAAAAGGAGAATGCCTTGGACATTGTGACAGAGGACCGAGTTTACCACATTGTTGCAGAGTCACCAGAAGATGCCAGGTACAACAGGGAGTTTTGTTAGGTTTGTTCATTCAGTGCAGGCCTGACCCAGCTACCCATGGGAGATTTTGAGAAATATAATCAATTCCCTTCTGCTGGAGAAAAGGGGGTATTTGTTCCTGAGTGTCATTTCATGCTTCCTGGGATGCATCACACCTACTTTGGGGACTTGATGTTACAGCTACCAAGGTTGTGGTTCAGTCTGGCAGTCACCGGACTGCCAGCTTCTCATGTGGCTGTGAGCATGTGGAATTCAAGGGTTACTTCAGCAGACACACAAACCTTAATATAAACTGGAACATCTAATAGCTGATTTATTTATTTAATGGAATCTTGAATCAAACAAAAAGTCTATTCATGTTGTCTGTAAATGATTGCGAGAGCAGCTGGGTTTTATCCAGGAGACAGAAAAAGGCTGCAGCTTATCAGAGTCTGTAGTGTCATCTGATAAAATCTTCCCAGTGCAAAGCAAACAAGTGACTCATGTCCTTCCTTCTTGGCATCCTGGCCAGACAGTGGGAATCAGTTGTTTGAGGGCAGGTTGGACAACCTGTCCTGGCTATGCAAAGCCAAGTTAAGAGGTTACTGTCCCCAGCCACTCATGTGTTCCCACTTTTACCAAGGCTTTTGCTCTCTCAGCCCTGACAGTGTAAGTGTTTCTCTGATCTACTGGTTCTGTGAAGTTATTTAGGGTTTATTATTATTTTGGTGTAGGAGAGAAAGAGGGAAAGTGTTTGGATACAATTTAACAGAAATAGACTGAAGAACAGCCACATGGACAAGAAATGGGCAAATGTAGGGAGCAGTGGTGGAAGGAACGGTAACTTCTTAAACCAGAGCTTCCACAACTGCAGTAGGCATGCCCTAAGATAGCACTGCAGAATTGTTAGGATGAGTGTAAACCAAGTGTGGCCTCTGTCTATGTCCTATCAGTCTCTCTTTTGAGGGAGAAGAAAGCACCAGCACTTGCAGTAGCAAAGGGCAGATTAACAGATGTCGCAGAGTATCCAGTTTGAGAATCCTCCATTGAGGTATGGATGTTTGCTGATCTCACTGCAAGCTGCAGATAAGAATCTGCTTTTTCTGCAGCAGCGATTAGCCTCCAGATATGTCTGTAAGAGAAGCCCTTTTGCAGACAAAAAACTTCACTCCAAATTCACTTATAAACAAACCCATGATTAATTGCCAGCCATATGACTTTCAAGTTTATTAGCAGATCAGAGAGACACTAATCAAGAAGGCTCCCAGGCGTCTCTAGGACTCTAGTCCAGGAAGATTCCCAGCTAACCCTGTTTTTACAAGTGCTGTATGCTCTTCTCAGTCTGCTGACATGGGCTCCCTGTAAAGCCACTGCCTACTTAAGAGTTCCTTGAATAACAAGTGGAAAACTGGATTTTGCAGGAGCAGCTGTCAGTGGGTTGAAGAACGTGCACAGAATTTTCATGGATAAATAAGGAGGAAGGAAGACATTGGAATCTGGTATGATCAGCCCAAGAGATATTTTGACATAGTATTCAGGAAATTGTGAATGAAGAAATTTTCCCACTGAAATCTTTCCAGGTTCCTTGATCATGTTCTTGAGCCAGTTTCACTATTGAAAGTTTAACTCTGGTTCTGTTTTGGTTGGTAGCGGTTGGTTTAACGTTCTGAGCCGAGTACACAGCGCTACAGCACAGCAGCTGAGGGAAATGCAGGATGAGCAGGCCAATCCAAAGAATGCTGTGGTGAGTTACTGTGCAACCAGCCTGTGGGCATGCTTGGAGCCCTCTGTGTTTAACTATTTGTGCAGGTTTTTCCAGCACATGCAGTGCTGTACTTCTAAAGCAGTGTAAGAAACTTGGACATTGGTAATTATAAAGAAACAGCAAAGCTGGTAGCAAAGAGGGTAAGCAGTGGGGGGCATGGTGCTTGTTGTGGGTTGCTCAGCTTGATCACAGATAGCTCTTTTCAGTTGGAGGAGAAGAGGGAGGCTGCCTCACACAGATAAAATGTCTTTGGATGGGACTAGTCTGGGTCACAGTTATTCCAGACAGAAGATAGCAGTTGGGAAAAACGGTGTATTTATGTATTTTGCCAGTACAGAGATAATAGCTAAGCTTATTTTAGACCTTCATAATACCCTCTGGAAACTTGTAACTGTTTTTCCTCCAGTCCTGTGGAGCCCCTTGCACATCTTATGCTGTTTAGGGAGCAAAGATGACTCACTTGTGCCTTTCTTGTGTGTTCATTTCTGCTCAAGCTATTGGAATTCAGATGAATGGTTCCAATTCCAGTCCTGTTCACAGAGGAGAACACCTGTAATCTAAAATGCAATCTGTCTTCTTCACTCTACAGGGAACCCTGGATGTTGGGCTTATTGACTCTGTCTGTGCCTCAGACAATCCTGATAGGTAGGTACAACAATCTGACCATCTCTTAAATCAGAAACTCCCTACAATATTTTTGTGGGTAGGTCCAGGTTTCCTTTGGGGTTTGTATTTGTTCAAACTCATACATATTTTTCTCCAAACAAATAAACATAGCTGAAATCTTTAGCTTGTTTCAGCCTTGTTACTTCGTAGGCATGAAGTCCATATATGTATTGTCTTCAAGTCAAAGTTTCTCCTTCAGTTCCTAAAAGTGGAAACAGCATAATCTCAATGTCAGAAAATTATAATTTTGTCTACTACTAGCACTGAACAAATAGCAAAAGCAGCTCTTCAGTTTTTTCAGCAGACTAATTTTGAGTTAATTTTGTAGATTAGGGGAAAGAAACAGCATTGTGGAAGAATAATGGATGAATTTAGAAATATGTATTATTCTCGATATCTTTGCAATGTAACAGAGCACAGACCTTTAGTTAGTTTCAGAGAAGAGATGATGGGACATTTCATATCACTTTATGTTAACATTTAATTATTTCCCACATATTAACAGATTCACCCAGGGCAAAGATACTCACTACAGTGCTGAAGTAAAATGTTAGCTATTAAGTTATTTATCTCTGTGGTCTGGGGACAGAGCCCTGGGCTCTGACACAGGTTGCTAGGACTTTGGTTTTAGTAGTTTAGAAAATGCATTTCAGAAATGAACTAAGATTTCATTGATGAATACATTTTAGGCAGTTCTCAGCCTGTACTCCTCATAATTAATGTGTGAACCCATGAAAACTAGGAACAAATAGTATGCTTAACATTTGGAAATTTGTTTGTATGTGCTGAGGTATGCTTTTCTGGAATATCAGTGCTTGGAGCAACGTTACACAAATTCTGAGGAGAATGCTTATTCTCAACCAACATTTTTATGCAGCTTATTTTGATCTTCCATAGGTTTATGCATTTTTCTAACAGACCTTGATTGCACCTTTTGCTTCATACTTGCATTCTACTTTTCAATTTATCTGTTTTCTCATAGAAATCTGGTTTTGCTTTCAAAGGTTTATGAGTCTGTCCTCCTGGAACTGGTCATACTTCTGTTTTTCTGTTTTCCTATAAAGCATCAATTCTGTACAGAATTGGGAATATTATTTTGGTAAGATACAGTTGCAAGAGAAGGACAAAGTCATCCAGGAGCAACACAACAGGTTTTCCTCTGTTTTGTCCGGATCAGCTCATCCTTTGTAAAACCAGTCCCAAACATGTTTTAGCTGATCCTACTGAGACCAGTGTTTGCTGTTGCATCACTGGTTTTAGTAAGTACAAGGAGAATGGCTGTACCAGCTCAGCCCAGCGATACAAGCACTGGTTCACTCCAATCAAAGTCCTGTGCTAATGAGCCTGTAACATTTTACAGTTGCTTGTTAGCTAATTAATATTTTCTAGTCTTTGGAAGTAGCTTTTGAAAGATGTTTCATTTCATTTAGCTGGTCTCTGCATTCATCAGTTGACAGAGCAACTGAAGAAAAGATATCTTCATTATTTCTGCACTCCTCTGTAGTTTGTATTCAGAAAGTCTTTATGTTTATGGCAAGGTAAAAAGCATGACTTTGGGTGTGCTTTGAGTTATTTGCATGGCTATGACTAATTTTAATGCTTTTGTTTTCTGGCAGACCAAATTCTTTTGTGATCATCACAGCCAATCGCGTGATTCACTGCAACAGCGACACTCCTGAGGAAATGCATCACTGGATCTCCCTGCTGCAGAAACCCAAAGGCGAATCCAAGGTGGATGGCCAGGAATTCCTTGTGAGAGGTGAAAGAAAATACATGCAGTTACCTGTGAAACTCATCTTCTGCTTATAATCTGACAGGGAGACTTGATTGTTGCTAACTCATTCTAGGGTTTAGCTGCTCCCCAAAAACTGTCATTCTCTGTCCCCCTCTACATTCGTGCCTGCTGCTTTGCATGTCACGTGTGTGCTAGCCTTGGCTCTTATCTAATTCCCTGCCAGGTGGGAAAAAGAATAAGTGCTTCATATGTTTCATTTTCTGGTGATTGTTCTAGCCTATTTAAACGTGTCTGGCAAATGCCACCAGGGAATAGGAAGGAGCATGGCTGCTGATGAGGAGCAGCTGGCTTAGATGGACTATAACATGACAGTGTGGCTTTTGTTGGCAGCTCAGTTCCTTCTGACACCTGTCATGTAGAGAGGGAGGGAGGGAGAGGGATCTTTGTGGGATCGCTGCTGTCCTCAGCTAAACTAACTAACCTGGTTATGGTAGACATAGTGAGATGAGAGAAATTCTCTGAGGCTGAGCAAAAAGTTTAAATTACATCCTTAGTCAGAGCTTAATTGAAGATGGTGGAGCACGAGTAGGGATCACACATACATTGGAAAATATTCACTCATTTGTTTTAAATATTCTTAAATTTCCTCTACACTTCGAGCTCGTCACATTGTCTTAAATGTATGAAGACACTCCTGATCCAGTCCGTGGAAAGCAAGTGCATGAGCAAATTGCCTTGCATCTCCCAGAAATGTGTATGAAGAATTAAAGGTCATGGAGTGGTCATGGCAAGGCAGAAGGACAGAAGAAAAAGGTCACCAAAATGTGACAGAAGCCTTCCACCATAGTCTTAAAAATTTCAAGGAGATTGAATGATACAAGAGAGACTATAAGACAACAGTTTGAGTACCTTAACTTCAAAATACTTAATTGCAAGGCAACAGTTCCTTTTATCTGGTATTGTTCATTAGTCAAAGAGAAAAAGAAGTGATTCTTTGCGGAGTATGCTCTGCTCTTCATAATAAGATGTCTCTGTAACAGCAGAGTAGATACAAAGGCCTATATTCAGGAAGATCTATATATTTTTGTTTTTTCTGAGCCTCTTGGTTCAGTCCCACCATTTCTGAACATTTTGCCTTGTGGGTGGACATTGCTTTTTACACCTCTGAGTAGAAAATTATCTTTTTGACAGCTTTAGCAATGCAGGCTGTAATTTTTTTTTCTGTTGAAGTATTGAATTTTCTTAATCTCTTTTTTTTTTCTCCTTTATTTCACAACAAATCTAAAATGACAGTGAAACTATTTGTCCTGACCATGGGAGCAAGAGATGCACGTAATGACATGTTTGTGTTTCTGTGCCAGGCTGGCTTCATAAGGAGGTTCAGAGCAGCAACAAGATGTCCTCTCTGAAGATGAAGAAGCGCTGGTTTGTTCTGACAAACACTGCCCTCGACTACTACAAGTCATCCGAGCGCACGGCTGCCAAGCTCGGGACGCTCGTGCTCAACAGCCTCTGCTCCGTGGTGCAGCCCGATGAGAGGGTCTTCAAAGACACAGGTGAGAGGGAGATGGTGGTAAAGAGCAGACTCCAGGTGTGCAGCTCCTGAAGAGGGGATGGTGCAGGACTGTAGTGGTGTGGCATGTTGAGAAGGCAGTCTAGATGTCACCTGAGGCTTCGTGTCTGGCTGCAGATGTCTCTGCCCATGGACACTGTAAGAGATTTGCAAAGTGTGCAAGTGACTGTAAGTGCCTCACACCTGACACAGGTACACAGTGCTGATGTTTCTCACTGAGTAGAGCCACTGCTTATCTCAGTGTTCCCCAGGCAAGGTAACATGTGTTGAGTTCTTGTAGTTGACAGTAATTATTAGTACATCTCCAGAACTGTCACTTGTAGCACGACCTACATTTGTCTCTGGGGTCAGTGTTAACCTGTTAAATAGCAGCCATCCCATTCACTGTAAGGGATGTAAAGTGCATGTGTTATGGTACCACTCAACTTGATAGAAACAAAAGGTAGCAAAGGCCTGTGTTTGCTTTCTGTGCAACATGACAGAGTTCTGGGAGGGCAGGATCTGGCGTGATCCTCCATTGCTTGCCTTAGGAGTTGGAAGGGAACCCAGGTTATGTGATGAAGAGTGAATCCCCCAACAAAGATTGTGAACCTTAGAAAAAGACTTGAAATACTGGACATTTGGGTACTGGAGTTGTCTGGGATACCTTTTAAAAGGGCTGGAAGCTGGAAGTATTTAGTAAAGTGTGATGAGATGAAATTTATTCTGCTCATTCACAAGAAAGTGTCCACATTTTTGGTATCAACAGATGTCTGGGGCTGCCTTTAGCAGATAGAATTGCCGTCGCCTTGACACATTCTCTCAGGTTGTCAAACATATTTTTTAAAGTTCTGAGAGTTGATTTGGCAATCTGACTAGGTGCTGTGTGTAGAGTGGTCATTTTTCAAGTGATTAGCAGGATGGTGTAGTCCAAATGCTGTCTGTGAAAGTGAGCTGCCTGGTTGGCAGGCAGGTAGTCAGGTTATACTGCAAGATACTTCCATCTTGGATAGCTGTCTTTGTACCAAAATCTGGACTGGAACTTCCCTATTGATAAATCTGTTTTGGCAGTGGGGTTGTTCATGTCTACCTAGTGGATTTTAATCAGGCACACTGTATATTGCTATGAAAGCAGCAGGGGTTTTACATCAGCCATAAGCCACAGGCAAAAAGAGAATCAGTGATCTCTTAATAACCAAGTCCAACCATTAGCCTGACATTGTCAAGTCCACCACTAAGCCATGTCCCTAAGTGCCACATCTACACATTTTTTAAATGCCTCCAGGGTGGTGACTCGACCAATTCGTTGGACAGTCTGTTGGCAGTCCTTTCCTCTTGTCCTGTTGCTTGTTACCTGGGTGAAGGTACAGAGCCCCACCTGGTTAAATCCTCCTTTCAGGTAGTTGTAGATAGTAATAAGGTCCCTCTTGAGCCTTATTTTCTCCAAGCTGGACACCCCCAGCTCCCTCAGCCACAAGTCCTCATAGGACTTGTGCCCCAGACCCTTCCCCAGCTCCATTGCTCTCCTTGAGAGATGATCTGCTCCACAGCCTTCCCCGGTATCAAGGCCGAACTGATGGACCTGTAGTTCCCCAGATTCTCCTTCTGGCCCTTCTTGTAGGTGGATGTCACATTTGCTAACCTCTAGTCAGCTACATAATACGGAAGCCAGTTTCACCTTCCAGCTTTGTTTCCACCTTTGTTTCTGCACAGGTTACTGGAACATCATAGTGCATGGGCGGAAGCACTCCTACAGACTGTACACCAAGCTGCTGAACGAAGCCATGCGCTGGGCTTCTGCCATTCAGGGTGTCATTGACAGCAAAGTTCCCATAGAAACACCTACACAGCAGCTCATCCGTGACATCAGGGTATGTGGCATCCTGCTAATTCCCACATGAGCTGTGAGCAGCCAGACCACCACTGGCCTAACCCAGTCGTTCCTGAGAATGTGGCAAAAAATGGGGTTACTGTCTTAAGGGGAAAATGAAAAAGGGTAAAAAAATAAACTTACACAAGTGTGTAACAAAAAAAAAATCAAATATTACATGAATTTTATTTTGCTAGCTGATCTGTATAAGTCTAGACTGAGACTCTGTGCAATTAGAAATTGCATGCAGGATCACACTGTCAAGTATTTGCAAATCTCTGCTCCATCCTTTCTGCTTCTAAGCATCCTCCAGACACAAATACAAAAAATTCCATTCCTACCAGCCATCTGACTTAAATGTACCCTGAAGTTCTCTTCATACCTTAGGCTTGCATGGTTAAATATCAGAGTAAAGGGTGGAAAGATAATGTCCTTTAAAATAGCAGAAATTTTACCACAGGAGTAATTTTTGAGAATAAACTTGCCAGAAACTTTGGCAAATAGACTTAGAATCATTTAAGAGGACACACCAACCCAAATTTCAGAAGAAATGTGTTTGTGATGAACTCTAAACTAGATGCAATTAGATAGTTGGTATTTAGGAAGAAAGAGCTGGGAGTGAATGTAGAAAATGGTGGAAAACTTCAGCTCGAGGTTCAAGGACAAATGGAACATAATGATTATTGGAAGATTGGGAGATGATTATTGGACATAATGATTGTTAGGAAGAAGTCTTGGACAAAATGCAGAAGGGTGTGATCCAGTGTGTATGGTAGTCACAGGCCCAGATTTTGAACACCATGGAGCATTTTGGTTGTTCATCCTGTAAACACTTAACCAGACAAGTTGAGAACAGGCTCACTATTGCACACTGAAAGTGGTTGATCTGTGGTAAGAAAGTCCATTAACCATGTCCTGTTGAAAGTTTGAAGGACATAGGAGAGAGGGATCATGCCACATATATTATGCAAGCCATGCTTGAAGGTAAGATTCTGTGCTTGGTGACCTGTGGGATGATGTAGCATGGCTATTCTTGTGTTTAATGTTCAGAAATATTGTACAGGGTAATTTTGAGATGCAGATTATGCTTTGATCACTTAGTCCCCCTAGGCACCTCCAGAAATTTAGACAAAGGTGGTTGAGCTTGAACCTCAGTGTGTGAGGGCATCCTGCAAAGGACTGTGTCCATTTGAGGGTAATGATTTTTTGCTTTCCTTTCCAGGAAAACAGCACAAACTTTGAAGTAGTGGAACAGACGTATAGGAGGAACCCAATCTTGCGATACACCCAGCACCCCTTGCATTCCCCACTGCTCCCATTACCCTATGGAGATGTCAGTGTCAACTGTAAGTATTTTACCCAAGTGACAGAATCCAATCTCATTTTGAGGGTCAGTAAGGACCTGAGCACCACAAAATGGGCCTGTAAGCTCTCTGTGTGCAGGTGAAGTCTTTTTGGGGTAGTGTGGCCCACAGGGTTCAGGGAGGGAGCACTCCCTTTCTCTTCCTTTCTTCTCTGGACTGTGTTCCGTTTTCACTGCCTCGTATCATGGTAGCATTGAATCTTAGAGTAAATGGGGGCAGATAGTTTTATCATCCATCCAGGGGACATGCAGCCTGCCATCCTTTAGCCACAGCTGGGTTGTGAGTGGCTCCAGTGGAAATACTACAACAGGATTGCATCGTGCACCTGGCATTGGGGTAGTTTTTCTACAGAAGCTGCTGTAAAACCAGGCTAAATGAACCCATTTTTTCAAAAGTGGCAGAAACATGAAAGAGCTAGAATAATGGGAAACCAGAAACCAAAGTGATTTGTTGATGATTACAGACTGTTTGACATATTAAAACTGAAAGCTGGTGAAGAACTATAGAAGAATGTCTCATGTGGAGTGACTGAGCCACAGAATCTTTTAAGAAATTAATTGCAATGAAAGCGATGTATTTGGGAAAAAGAGTCTGCCACACAGGTAGTGATCTAGCTGTGCTTAGGAAAGTGAACATCAATTTACATAGCTTTATGAAAATGTCATCTCTAGTGGTGAGTACAGAAACAAAACAGCTAATGTAAGGTTTTGAAAACTTAGAAGAGGAAAAATAAAGTCTTTGTGCAGCTATATATGTATCATGCACCTGCATCTTGAGTGAAGGATACAGTTTTGCCTTCTTCATCTCCTCAGAGATATAGGAGATGTAAGAACTACCCAAAGATGATCAAAGGTACTGCATAACTTGCCTACAATTAAGTGACTAAATAGAGAGCAGGATTCTTCAGCCTCAAAATGAAGTTTTTAGGGCCAGAATACTGTCATGGTGAAAGGATATTAGGTCTGTCACAACACAAGCATCCAATTACATGGCAGATTAAAAGCACAGAAAAAAAATTTTGAAATACAGGAAAAATACAGAGCAAACACTTAAACTGTGGAACTTATTTTTAGAGCTGTGTCTTTGTATTGTACAGTTAATACATGGCCACTGGGGAAGCAGTGGCTGTACAGGAGATTCAGAAGGATCTAAAGCCCCAGAGATATGCAAAGGAGAATGCAAGCCTGCATCTGAATGGTATCACACATGTGTGAGCAGTTCAAAAAGCAGACATTTAGGTGGTCAAAAAACTCGAGTTTTGGTCTACGCATTTTAAATCTAAACAATAGGTATAAGATGCATTTGAGGTAGAGCAATTTGCTTAAGTTCTATGTTGGTCCAGGGGTCAAAGCTAATACAGGCACAACACAGAATTTTGGAATTACACAAGCCAGGCTTCAGTGGCCACATTCCAGTACCTTGATTGCAGACATTGAAGCCTGAGTTAGATTTCAATGTTCAGTTCTTTTAAAAATATTACTCTGCTTTTCTGTGCAGTGTATCCAAAAATGGATTGGGAGTGGTGACAAATCAGATGTTGGCAAATACAAATTAAAACTTGATTTGAACATTTGGAGAGGAAGCATTAATGAACTTAAAGTATAACTTTAAGTTCAGGATATGTGCTAATGCTCAGGTTGCTGTTCTTCCATGACAGAAGAGTACAGTTGTCTGTAGTAGTGCTGGGCCAGTAGAAAACGAGGGAGATGCTCACCTCTTGTCATCTTTGTGATTGTTCCCCAGTGCAACAAGAGAAGGGTTACAGCAGCTTACAGGATGAAGCAGTGAAGATCTTTAACTCCCTTCAGGAAATTGAGACCGTGTCTGACCCCATACCCATTATCCAAGGCATCCTGCAGACCTGCCATGATTTAAAGCCCCTCCGTGATGAAGTGTACTGTCAGCTCATCAAGCAAACCAACCACATGCCACATCCCAACAGTACTGGGAACCTGCACCACTGGCAGCTGATGACCTGTATGAGCTGCACTTTCCTGCCCAGCAGAGGGATCCTGCGCTACCTCAAGTTCCACCTCCGAAGGTAAAGGTCTCTTCCGTCTCTTCCGTTTGCAGCTTGTTTCCTTTTGCTCTGCTGATCTTCCGCTGCCTGTTGTAGTTGCCTGTCTCACCCTCTTGCTGGGCAAACATCTTCCTGTGGTGCTCCAGCCTCTTGCCTTTGCCCAGTTCCTACCACCAGGTTTTCTGTGTATTCAGACTCCCCCCCTTGCCACCCATCTGTTGTGTAAGTTATCCAAACAAAATACCATGAGACTGTGTTGCAGTGGATTTACAGCT